>JAPTYQ010000015.1:25749233-25759357 GCA_029814465.1 Ostorhinchus cyanosoma | reverse complement strand
TCTAACCAATTATGCTCAATCTTCGTAAGCATCCATCAAATCCTGGCCGTACTTCAAACCAGTAACAATAGCTCCTGCCTGTAGAAAAACGCCATTTAAAAGTAAATTAGAAAAATAATTTTCCCTGAATAGATAATACATGACGGTAGATTGGCTGATCATTGTGACAAACCCTGGGTCTTAAAAAGTCTAGACTAGACTGAGTGCAGACTGTGAATGTGAAGCAGGCAGAGCTGGACGCCTTATGGAAACAGATGCAAAGTTGTGCTTCTTTTTATTGAACATTTTCCAAATCATCAACACAACAATTAAAACAGGTGTAGAAAGCTTCCATCCTCCTCTTTTAATAAATTCTCTGCTTTGGAAAGGATTTTACATTTTTCACTGCTGCTTAAGAGATCCTCAAAATGGTTATTATTGTAAATTTGCAAGTATTATCTCTTATTATTTCGAATGTTACCTTGTGTGTTTAGTGCCAAATAAGTCTGCTTTTACGAATCATTCATTCGTCTTTTTTCCTTTTCCTGAAATAATGATATTTAACAAGCTAAAAATTTGCATATGACTGTCTCTTAAAAATGTCCTATTTTGAGGCTGCTCAATTTTAAAACATTGGATGCAGGATTTTGTGGTTTTCAGCTGAAAACATCCTAAATAATACACAATGTTCCAGGTCTCCGAGGCCCAGTGTCTCCAGAGGATCTTGTTCTCAGTTGAAGTAAATTTTGTTCTTCCTGTGGGAAATCTCATACGTGCAGCCAAATCACTAAATAAAAACAAATAGAGTGCAATTTTTAAAAAAAACAACAACTCAGTAAGAAAAAGAAGACAAGAAATGTTGTTGAATAATTTAATTTAGAGCCCTGCTTATCTGTCACATGATAGTGATTCTGTCTTGTTTCTGTGCCCACAAATGAGGATACAGCTGCTGTGTTATTCGCTCCCTCCTAAAGCCACACAAACCAGCAGTGTTGTGTTTTATTTCAGACTTTAAAACCACATTTTCCTGCATCTGAAGCGTTGGCATTTGACGGATGGCAGGCTGTTGTTGTGTTTGTGCATGTTGTTCCTTTTGGCAGTGCTTCTATAGCCTCTACCTTTTGAAAAGTAGGAGACTCTCTCTGCCCTTCTGTGATGGATATAGATTTCCTCTGTCAAGTCAGATCCACATTTTTAAAGCTTTCACAAAAAAGAAAACTCACAATACACAATGTATGGGCTGGAGTAGGGCACGTACATCAAATTCTGTTCTACTTAATAAAAAAAATCTTAAAAATATGATGCAAGAGAATATACACATCAACTAATAATGTATGTGTTATGAGTATTTTTTTTTATTTTTTATCTTTGACTAAACTTCTGCTCTATTGAGGTGTTTTCTGTCACTGCAAAGTTATTCATGCAAGAATCAAACCCAGTCCTCCAGTCTTCAACCCCATGACCTATAAATTAGCAAAGGGCAGAGTTGTTTCGTGAAAGCCTTAAATTGCAAATACAGCTGAACAGCCATGTAGCGATTTGCTTCATACTTCATTAAACCACAGTGTCTGTGAAACGCAAAGGAGGAGGGGAATGAATGTAGGTGTTTCAGGCAGAAATGGAACACAACTGTGATATTTGGAGCAGATTAATTGTCAGCTTTATTTGTCCAGTCACACAAGGCATGACATAACATGATGTGCTTTGTTTTTACGTTATGATTTTTTTTTTATACGTATATATTGTTTCGTGATGCAGTAGTGATGAAGTAAACAATCAGGGTTACATTAATTCCAAAAAAAAAAAGCCATTTAGTAATGCTATTATTGATGCTGCTTTCTGTTTTGTTTAGTTTGTTTAGTTTTTATTTGGTTCTTATTCATCCCATCCTTTAAAAGAAATCTCCTTTCTAATCTAGTCTTTCAGTCCTTCTTTACGTTATCTTTGAATGAACGTGGGTTTAAACATACAAAATTAAGAAAAATCCTCTAATACAATATGACAGATATTTTCCAATGCCATCGGTGAAAGGGCATCTTCTATATCGATATGAGCAAATACCGTTATCGTGCATCATTATTTTTATTTTTATTTGATTGATTCGATTTTTTTAATATATACACTGTATGTAATTAGTGAATGTAGAAATCATGACATCATCCGTTGGTTTCTGCTGCTGTTTTGAAGCCAGTAGTTTGCAATTTGACCATGACCGTGGTAGATTTTTGGATCCAGATGTGTCCATATATGAACAAAAGGGGCAGAACTTCATGAACCCAAGAGGTCAGAGGTGAGCTAATGCTAAGTGCTAGCTCACGGACTAGGTAAAATGGTAAGCTTTATGCATAACAATCTAATTTTACAGTCTTACTAGGCAAACCTATAAACCACAACTACACTGAGGATGTCTGTCAGGAAAATATGGATGTCATTAAATAAATTCACGCTCTGAAAGTCTCACTCAGCAGGTGAGTTAGCTGTCAATCACACCTGTCAATCAAAGCAAGACACAGCTTCTAAGTCCTCTACTTGACAGATTTCAAATATAACGGTGTAGACCAAAGCGAGTCCTGAAATATATATATATATATATATATATGTGTGTGTGTGTGTGTGTGTGTGTGTGTGTGTGTGTGTGGACATAGTATTTTTTGAGAGAGATCCAATGTAAGTGTATGGGCGCCAGGTCACCCCCAGTGGCCGTCAGCGGTATTACAATGTTAAGGTACTTCCCCAGCGGCTTCATTCTGGGGCTGAGGTCCTTGCCCTTTGATTTAACATCATGTTTAATTAGCCCTTTTTCACTAATAGGTCTTTAATGAGCCCGTTTCCTCTGTAGATGTAACTTCTCTTGACGTGGCCAATGGATGCAGTCCTCAAAAGTCACCCAGAGGGCACATCTTTAGAGTCCTTTCATATACTGTACCATGAATAGCGTTTGCATTTTTATTTTTGCTGTGTGTTCAGTGTCCTTGGTGCCTTTTACTGCCACCAGAAACGTGGTATTATGGTAATTTACTTTCTCTATTTGCACACCACTTAGCACACTGAGGCTCCCAGCCAAAATGGCTTAGTAGAAGCATTTATTATTACTGTGTGTGCACTTTTGACTTCAAGCGTAATAACTACAAGATTCCCCAACAGCCAATGCTGCCAAAAGAGCACAGCATAAGGTTTATGTAGTTTGACCGGGCTGGAAATAAAAAATAAAGCACAAACAGGTATGCACGACTCACTAACGTCTATTCATGGCTTCTGTCGCTTTTGATTTGAGGCTTTTTGCGGTTGTTCGTACCATGTTATTTCGGGTGAGAACAATACAATACGGCACGTGCATTTGGCACAACATTTACCATGTCTTCTTTCACTTTGCTTTTCATTCATCATCTCAAACTACTGTGATATGTTGTCATTGAGCCGATTCCTTCGCCTTGAACTACACTAAAGACGCTAGACGCTTTCTCCGATGATACGGACATATATCATTTTGTCACTGCAACACAGCGAATGAAGATAGTATTGATTTTACTTAAATTGATTAGTTTGCTGTAGCTCTTTTCATGATGAGAGTGTCATATTTTACTGCACTAATACCAAAATGAATGTGCTATTTGTCAGAATGGATTTGTGAATTAATATACATACTGCATCCCAGTATTATATGTCGGCAGGGGTTCTGTGGGGACTCGTGGCAAACTGCCTTCATCTAATTCTGGGGAGACGCAAGAATTAGCAGCTCTGTCTGAATGACTTCAACCATCTGCTGATAATAAAGAGACGCAGTGATGGAGAACTCAACAGTATCATAAAGTTCTCTGAGTATCTTTATTTTTGCTATGACTAAGTGTTATGGACAGTTCTGCTCGACAGTTTAATTGCATTTACAAACAGTGAATTTTGTTTAGTTGCTGAGGGTTTGGACGAATTTCCCACTGCGATGTTAGAGTTCAACCCTCTGCACTCGTCCGCTGACTCATACAAGAAGAATCGACTCTCCAAATTGTGAGTTTTTTTTTTTTTTACAGGTCTCTTCGGTCTTTTATAAGTCTCTCTCACCTTATATGACACAGCCAGTCTACACTTATTTGGATTTAGTTCCTCTGGAGACCCTTGTCCTCTGTTAGCTTCCATATCCTGTCATTGCAGTCAGTACCCTGATGCTGTGTGTTTCCCATCAGGTTGCCTCAAGCGTATACCTGCTTCCCGGCTAATTCTGCCAGCTGTTTTCACAAACACACAGCCAGGTCGCATCATATAAAAGTCATATATCCAGTATGTATTCTTATAATTTCTGGACTTTAAAAAGATGCTGAATTTTGAGGTAGTGGAGAAGCCTGACATATGAAAAAAAAAAAAAAAAAAAAAAGCAACCAGAAGCTTCAAGCAGCTGGTTTTACCTCTGGCACTGGCAACTATATCAGCCTATTCCGTCATTTCTCTGTGTTGACGCTGGATCCAAACATATTGAATGTGAATACATATTTCATGACAGAGCTTTGTGACTGAGGATTGAGAGGAACGGGCAGTGACTTGAAAAGAGTCTACGGCTTGAAAGGGACAGAGGCAGACCAGTGTTATCACCAAAAAAAAAAAAAAAAAAAATCCTATTATGTGAACGTATGAGTGTGTGGGCACAAATGGTAATTAAACTTTGATGTGGCGTGTATACATGTGCATGTGTGGGTGTACATTCTGACGTGAAATTGTTCTGTTCGAAATAGCTTTTTTTTTTTTTTATGGCACGAGTGCAGCCCATCACAGGTGTAACTGGTCACCGTGGTCTGCCATCGTGAATTGCTTGAAATGCAGGTTAGGTGAGCTCATTTCCACAGGGCTGCAGAAGAAGAGGAACAGGATAATAGGAATCAGGCAGAGGTGTTTGGGGTTGATGGGGAGCTGCAGCCTGTCAGATAATGAGCCTAAATGCCAGATTCCCCTGCATAATGATTCACTGGTAATGCTCATGTTATTACAGAAAGGAAAGGCTGTGGTGACAGGAGGGTCATGCTTGGCTATTTACATTAACTGCAACCGTACAAGAGGAAAATCTTTGGAGTGCTTTAATGGTGTTCAGAGATGAGCAATTCTCTGTAATGGAAGCTTAATTACTTCCTGTCACGTGTGCAGGTCCCGCAGCTGCTTTTACTCTATCAATACATCAATGCCTGGCTTCATAATGCACACATTTACAGCCCTCTATTAACCTGGAGATGAGAGCCTCATTAGGTTCAGGTTTAGTTTACTAATTTACACAGTCAACTAAATAAATTACCTTTTGCTTTTATATTCCCAGTGATCAGTACATAAAACGATTTACATTCAAGAAAGTACATAGTCTCTAATATTTTATTGACACCCCTTTTACAACCCACTAAAGACAGGACTACAGGAGGATGGAGCTGCTTCATGGCCTATAAGCTTCACCATGTGAGAGACGCCCACGATTATCGGTATTTTACTGTATAAGCCATTAGAATAAGTAGATGTTATAAAAGATTTGTGTACAACATGAGTTTTAACTGGAAAGCTTGGGTTCAAACTCCATGTCAGAAAGCTTCTGGCTTGTGGAGGAGTGTTTGGAGAAATCACTGCTATCTCCATGTGTGTTGTTCTGTAGTCAAGGGCCAGAGCGGGACTCATTTCCAGCCCTGGAGTTTCATACCTCAGACCAGCCCACTGTAGATCATGACCTATTATATTAAATGATCTATTTATAACCTTACATGTTGAGTCTAAAATCATGGACTATTCTCAACAGCCTTGTAATGCATTGTATTTTTCTAAAATATTTCCGATTCAGTGCAAGGGTTGCTTCACAAATGCAATTTTTTTCAATGAGTTAACATCCTTTTCAACAATATCAGAATCTATATTCTGGTCAAAGAATTATTTACCGATAACCAAACCTCAAATTAAATAAATGAATAAATAAAATAAAATAAAATAAAATAAAGTAAAATAAAATAAAATAAAATAAAATAGCAAATTAATGATCACAGACTTATAATCCTTATAAATAAAGAATAAAACAATTATTGCATTATTATTGTTCTCTGCGAGTTTGTTATTCATAGTAGAATATATGTTTCTAAAGACTCCATTTGCTTTTCTTTCTCTGCATGAATATAGTTTCAGAAACACGTCGGTTTTCTCAGTGTATTCAATACTGAGAAAACAGTCTGTAATTGGGCCAGTCGCTGTGAAATATGCACAATCTATTCTATACCGAACCAATCACAAGTCTGGGGGGGAGGGGTCGTAATGTGTCATATGCACTGATTTCTTTTTGTCGTGAGTCAATGTCAGTTCCAAGTCCCTAAATCTCCTTACAAGTGTCGGTTGTTTACTTGATTCAAAAAGAAGGATTGAATTACAGAATACACTCTGTATTCTTAGGTTTCTCTGTCTTATCTGTGATTGGTTTAGTCCCGCCTCCATATTTGGATTCAACCCCCACGATTTCAGACGGATTTCTCATTTAGAAAGACGTATTTTGCAGGCCAGGCTAACACGACCAATCCCAAAAGATTAATAATGGTGTCTGCGACTTTGTTTATTACAGTATCATTGTCCAAAGACGTGAGAATTTCTTCCTCAGTGCACATGAGCATGAACGCCTCAAGTATAATGTTATATTATATCAAAACGCCACACGATTCATTGACTTGATAATTAATTAACTTGAACGGCGATTTTCAGGCAAAGTTCACCTGTTTCATCATCCATCCTCCAGGGTTTCAAACTGTGAGCTCGTTTTAGCAAAAAAAAAATAAAAGTCGCCAATTTTCACACATTTGGATGCATCAGCCTCAAGAGCTTTCCTGTTTTTTGATTTGTGCCTTTTTCACACCACCCTTGCTCTTTTTCACACTGACTCTCGCCGTGTGATCTGCAGCCTTCTCATTCTCTTGTGCTATGTGTTTATGTCAAGGTCCACCTGTAAAAAAAAAAAAAAAAAAAGCCAGTGGAGGGGGAGGCGGCCTAGCCCAGGGACAGTAACATGTCACATCAAAGTCTATAAAGGAAATGATCTTTGGTCGTGCATGTGATCAACCCAGCGCCATGACTGAACACAAGCAAAAAAACAAAAAAAAAAAAAGCAAACACCAGCCCTCGCAGCCCAAAATCTGCCCAGTCCACCAGGAATTATCCAGATCTTAGCCATATTAGCCACTCCGGGCCTTTCTGTCATTAACTCTGCTTTAGCACATGCTCAATTTTGCCGCCTGAAACAAAACAGTATGGATCCTGCAGTGTTTGTGCTGTCATCTGGACAAATAACTTGCAGAGTCTTGGAGTAGCTGCTTAAAGGTTGACTAAAACAAATGTTGAATCGTGAATGAAATGAAGGCACCATATGTTTGAAGTCCAGGTGAGATTGAAACACTTTGCCGGTCCTTGCAGTGCTGTTGTGAAGATGAATCTATGCTCTCTGCTGTGTCGTGTATTACGATGAGGCAGTTTTTCTTACATCAAAACAGGTTTTTTTTTTTACCTTGAAACAAACAGTCGTTGGATCAAGTCGCTCCGAGGCTTGACTTTATAAAAGAATAAGTTCTTTCAGACGCTTACAAATATTTCTTAGTTTTATCTTAAAGAGAATTGAGGAGGAAGAAGGGAATAGTTCAGTATAAAACCTGTTGATATTCTGTGAAGTGTCTTATATTTTGAATTATGCAGCTTTTTTTTTCTTATCATTGGTTTTTTTGTACCAAATTCAAGAATTCCCCACCGTAACGACTCTTCTTTTAGTCATTATTCTGTAGAAAATACATTATTTCCCGCTGAGGGTGCAGTGAGAGACATTTCTTCAGCAACAACTAAACATTTTTCTTCAACATTATTGCCCTATGTGTTGCACTCAAGCTTTCACCGCTCAGAAATGCTGAATAATTTGTACATTTCTTTTCGGACGGCCTCAAGGTTAAACGTTTTAGAAGTTCATTTTAGAGAAGCTGTTTGACACTTTGATTAAACACATTTCAAATACAGAATTCTCCGTACATGCTACCTTGCTATTCCTTGAAGGTTCACAGTCTTGTTGAGTTAATTTTATACTTTAATCTGTGAAGTGTTACATGTGTAGAAAACGGCACAAAAATAGAGTTTGCAGACAACAATCTGTGACATGATTTTTTTTTTTTTGCCAGGAAACGTGAAGATAAATTCAATTAATTAAGTTTAATATTTAAGTCCGTTAATTCAACATTTATAAATCATCATGGCTTTTAGAACAGACTTTTCCACACCCTTTACTCCATCTTTTGATGCTATCCTACAAAGAATTGGCTGATTATTCATTTCTCTTCCATCTCGACTTGAATATTCCTGCTGTGAATACTATTCACTGTTTCATCCTGTTTTGCGATGTTGCAAAATTTAACTCAATAGGTGTCCTGGGCCATAAAATCCATTTCTGCATTCATCTGTAGTTGCTGAAATACTTCTGCTGCAACTTCTAATGACAACATGTGAATTGAAACTTAAGAGAGATTAGTAGCTTTTTGGTTGTTTTATGTTTTTTTATTTGCTTGAGGTGATTATGGGTTCGATGTATTAGCTTGACATTTTCATTTTGCATGTAATCCCATTCCTTTCTTGGTTGCAGATTATTTCTAAAGCAAAACGGTCGTGTTAAAGTTTGCAAAGTGACAGCTGGTTATATCACTTCATTTAAAGAGAAGACATGTTTTACACTTTTTATCATGAGTAATTCTCAAGCTCATTGAGCCCCTCAGAGTCTGTCACACATCAAAGCTGCAATAGACCTCCTGCAGATTACAGAAGTGTACTTTGCATTTCTGTCTTTACCAAGGCTTCTCTCTTCCCTACTTTCCTTCTACTTCTGAAGAGAAGCATGATGAGGAAAAACACCTTCAAATAGGTCAGCAGAGAGACCAATCAGCCGCAACACCATCTGTCCCTCTAATGACTACCTGGCTGCTCTGTGATATGACACGGTTGGCTGGAGAGGCTCCATAGCAAACATCCTCTCATTAAGTCCTGCATTTCTACCAAACTCTGCGCAACTGATGACACATGATCAGGCCTGTCTCGCTTTTTTTCCTCTACACACAAAAACACAGCCTCTGTTCTCTGTAAGACAACGAAAGAAAGCAAAGTGTTGCTTTCTTTCAGCATGTACGCAATAAGATGTGAATAAAATGCATTAGTTGAAATTGAAATAGCTCCTTCGCTATAGTTTCACATTCCCTTCATTATCCGTTTTTAGTTGTAGAGTAATGAGTGTCTTAGTGGCTGTCAGTATCACATAAACCTGATGTATATTCAGTTAAGAGCAATTGCAATCACTATATATATATTCACCTTTAGCATAGATGTCTTTTGATTAGTAGCGTAATTGCTGTCAGTTAAATGCTTTATTGTTATGTTTTCTTAATCAGATTTCATTTCCTTTGTGCGAATCGTGTCCTTGTAAGTGTCATAATGAATTACTTTAGTGAGAAATACAGCCTCCAGTAGTTTTAAATGTGGTGCATAAGACAACAATAAGTCACAGTAAAATATCACTTTATATTCAGGCTGAGTAATATATCAAACACATTTGATTAATGGAGTTGTGGCTTCCTGAAAGTTGTGGAAAAATGTCTGCTTTAGAAAACTGAGATTATTTTCCAGAAACCATAGAAGGCGTTTGTTAGTTGCAGTATTGTGTACGTTTCTATAATCATATATGACATAGAAAGTTGATATGATGTGTCAGTGTATGGACCACCATTGGTTTTGATTATAGGATGCATTTGGATTCTTTATGCCATGCAATGCTTGTGGAATGTTATAATAAGTGTCATTTTATTTCGGGCTAGAGTTCTATGACATTTTCTTCAAGATCTTATAGTGATGATTAGAGACTTTAACCACTGTGTAAAGTCTCCTTCATCACATCCTTTAGATTCTCCATGGGGTTCTGGTCTGGACTCTATAGTGGCCAATCCACGTGTGAAAATGATGCCTCATGCTCCATGAACCACTGTTTAATGATATGAGTCTGATACATCATGGCCGTGTCATATTGGATGTGTCTGTGTCATCAGGAAAGAAAAAAAAAATCACCAATGTTCAAACCTGGTTCAGTATTTTTTTTTTCCAACTTATTTTATTGAGGTTTTATATATAACCCACAT
>JAPTYQ010000015.1:25721347-25731785 GCA_029814465.1 Ostorhinchus cyanosoma | reverse complement strand
TGATGGTTGTACTCCGAAGTTTAACACCAAAGCTTGGAAAAACATAAATTCTTTTCCACACTGGTGTGAATTGTTATCAGGTTCATTTATCTTTATATGTCGTCTTTTGATTTGGAATGAGAGCAGAGAGCTGCAGAGGGAAAGTGTGTATTTCAGCTTCTGCAGCTTTAAGACTGATTTATGTTGCCACTTTTTAAAGCACAAAAAAGCCACTTTATATTTCTCTCATGCACATATACTCTGATGTGCTGGTTGTGATGCAAGAATGCACATCACTGAACGAAGCTAGTCATGAAATGTTAGTCTCACACAATGATTTATCATTTGTTTTAGTTGTTAAATTGTAAAATAAACATGACAGTAGTGGGCTGTTTTGTTTACAGTGTGGAGCGTCCTCAGTTCAGTATTAGACTAATTATAGACGCACTTTTTTAGTTGTGAATGTACTGTTTAATTTGTGGTGTGTATGCACATAAAACTCCCACACTAGCTTACTTTTAGACTGGCAGCCAAATGAACTGTCACAGTTTTGTCTCATAAATATTTTGCTTCAATCTGGAAAGTGAGATTTCAAAGTGACAATGTGGAACACAGCAACTGCTTGCAACCAGCTGGCCTTAGTTATTGTGTGTTTGAACATGTGTGAACACCATGTCATCTTGTGTCAGAAAAGTGTGGGAAGTCTCTACCGTCTGAATAAACTGTTCAAACTGAACAAATGTTTGCTTCTGTAAACCCTATGTGATCAAATAGTAATTTCACAAGAGGAGAGATCTGATATTGTGGGCAAACACGCTCAATTTAGGAGTTTTGCTCGAAGACTCTAGAGAAATGAGTTTGATATAAAAGAAACTGCATAGGAGTACACATTCGACAGGTTCATAAACTGCCTCTCCAGAAACAAGCTGCAAACAGATAAATAGTAGAGAACATACTGTGTTGGTTCAAAACCTATATTTCAAGGCACAGAAATCACAGTAATTCAGACGACAGATTACATTCTACAAAGAAAATCTCATTCAAAGCACTGTATCCTTTGTTGTTAATGGCACGTGTTTCAAGCAGGCTGAGTACCTTTCTATACGATATGGTTATACACTGCAGGTAATTGCACTCTATTGTTAAAAGGAATTCAATTCAGATCATTATGGCTACATTTGGCTGCTTAAACTAGGTTTGCTACACTGCAGCTTTGAAGATGGAAATGTAGACTTTTATTGCATTATAGCCTTTCTCCTGTGAAGCACATCGTCTGATCGTCTTCCCCTCCCTGACTGTAAAGAGCAGCTTCAAAAGCTGGGCTATACAATCTAACACGTACATGCTCTGCCTGCACAAATGACTATGTCCCATTCAGTGTCCTTGCTGCAGAATAATGGTTGAAAAAGTACACATGCCAAACTTCTGTCAGCTCAATAACAACCAGACTGTATAGCAGTGCAGCACTGAACAAAACGGGGGGAAAAAAAATCACCCCGTGGGAGAAGCTTATCATAGCACGGTGTTCCCTTTGTGCTACTGTATCACACTGTCATGAAGAACGCTGCCAACCTCAGAACTCTTTTCAACTACAGACAGAAAAAACTAGCTCACAAACCGTTTTTTTGCTTATGCTTTGAGTTTAAAAGGTCATTTGTCTGCGTTTGTGAAATATCAACCTGTGCACCAGGATCATGTACTGAATGCTAAAAATGTTGTCACTTCTGATATAACGGTCTGACACAAAATCAATAACTGTACCTAATCGAAACTGGGCTATTAATATTTGACTCATAAATTTACAACTAAGTATGCTCTGTTATTTCATACTTTTTCACTTCAAGAGAACTTTGTCAGTAAATTATATTACATAGTCTGTGCATCATACATATAAGATGCATAGCTTTATATCCTCTGTAGTTGAGGCCATGACTAATGTCTGTGCTGTTTCCTGAATACTAATGACTCACTGGGTATGTAAAAATTCCTTCTATCATAATCTGTACTGGTAATAACAAGTACATGTCTTATAAATTATATCAGCTACATAAAGGACCAAGCAGTTATGAACAGGACATGGTGATTACTGTTTTAATACTTTATCGTTCAGGAAATTATATTCCAAGACATACAGGTGAAGTGAAGTGAAATCATAGTTTTACATGTCCTTTAAAATATATAAAGAAGCATGAGTCTAAACAAGGAATACAGCTGAACAAAACAAGATGTCACCTAAGCTGACAAACCTAAACAGATGAGACAAGGGGGGGAACCTATACAAACCAATCAAACCAGAATGGATAATGAACAAAACAACTAATGCAATGCAAAGAAACTTAAATCCTTTCCAGGTGAGCATAACTGGTGAACCAGTTATAAAATTAGCCTCCATCCTCTGCTTTATCTTTTGCTAGATCAAGAGGAAGAACCAGGGAATTCAAGATGAAGAAACGTTAATTAATTAATATACAGTATGGGTCAATATCACTGTAAGGTGCCTGTAGTTAGGGTCAGGGTTAGGGTGGGCAACAACAGCATGACCTGGAGGGGTGTGGTGGGGAAGAACGACCTGCCCGATCTGCACCTGAGCGCTCTTTAGTTGTTGGACCTCCGTGCAAGTTGCAGTTCAGCCATAACTAGCACCATGTTCGAACATAAGGATGCCCATCGGTGCACTTGGCACTAGAACATCCTAGATCGCTGGTCGATGATCGACTTTGTAGTTGTATCATCAGACCTGCAGCCGTATGTTCTGGACACTCGGGTAAAGAGACGTGTGGAGCTTTCAACTGACCACTACCAGGTTCTGAGTTAGATCACGGGGCAGGGGAAGACACTACACAGAGCCGGTAGGCCCAAGCGAGTAGGGCAGAGTTTCAACCACATCCCAAGGGTGGAGGGGAACATTGAATAGGAATGGGCTCTGTTCCGTGCTATGGTCGAGGCGGCTGCGGTGAGCTGTGGCCAGTCACGGCAGTATTCCCCATGGAAGAAATTTGGTGAGCACATGGAGGAAGAATACGAATCGGCTCCAAAGACGTTGTGGCAAACCGTTCGGTGCCTCGGGGGGGAAGACAGCAACTCGCCCACACTGTATACAGTGGGGACTGGGAGCTGCTGACAGCAACTGAGGATATTGTCGGGCGGTGGAAGGAATACTTTGAGGAGCTCCTCAATCCCACCAACTGGCATTCTGTGGAGGAAATGGAGCCAAGAGACCAGGAGACGGATGGACCAATCTCCGGGGCAGAAGTCGCCCAGGTAGTGAAACTACACTGCGATGGCAGAGCCCTGGGGGTTAATGAGATCTGCCCTGGGTATCTCAAGGCTCTGGATGTTGAAGGGCCATTTTAGCTGACAGGCCTCTGCAAAATTATGTGGACATTAGGGGAAGTGTCTTTGGAGTGGTAAACCGGGGTGGTGGTCCCCATCTTTAAGAAGGGGGACCAGGACGTGTGTTCCAACTATAGGGGGAACCCACCCCCCCACCTCCCTGATAAGGTCTATGCCAGGGTACTGGCAAAGAGGGTAGGGTTGGTAGTTGAACCTCAGATTGAGGAGGAGCAATGTGGTTTTCATCCTGGACATGGAACTCTATACCCTTGCTAAGGTGCTGGAGGAGTCATGGGAGTTTTGTGGATTTGGAGAAAGCTTACGACCATGTCCCAGGGGCATCCTGTGGGGGGGGGGTGCTCTAGGAGAATAGGGTGGATGGCCCCTTGATAGCTGCCATTCAGTCCCTGTACCGAAGGAGTGTGAGTGTGGTCCATGTAGCCGTTAATAAGTCTGACCTGTTCACGGTGAGGGTTGGACTCTGCCAGGGCTGCCCTTTGTCTGGTCAGAATTTTTACGCACAGAATTTCTAGGCATAGCCAGGTGGTGGAGGGGGTGGAGTTCAAGGTGGGAGGATCTTGTCTCTGCTTATTGTGGATGATGTGGTTCCCTTAGCTGGCTTCCTTGCTGAGGCCCCCGTGACCCAGACTCGGATAAGTGGATGAAGACGAGAGAACGGGAGAAACTGAAGTCCTGAAGGGCTCTGAAACCTGCCAAAGTTCCCCAAGAAAAAGGACACATCTGCAGTCTGTGCTGTGGTGTTTTCAAATAAGTTATTTCAGATTAAAACCAATAAATAAATTAAATGATCAAGACAGCAGTTTTACAAGACAAAAATGGCTGCGGTTTAGTGAGTCCACGGTTTCCAAATAGAGTAATAAAAAGACTCCAGTTCAACCCAGCAGAAAATGAATGAGCTTTGGCAGAATGTGATTAAAGAACCAGTACTGCAAACACCTCTGATTAGAGGTGAAAACAGTGATATTTAATACCAATTTCATTCTAGAGCTGTATCAAAGTAATAATTTATTTATTTATTTTTTTTTAAATATGAGGCTCGAGGCTCAGAAAGGTACTCAAATAGGAAGTGGCAAGTTTAAGTGTTTTCACCTATAAAAGGTATAATTTTAAACATTTGTCAGTTTCTATGTGTATTATCACCTGCATTACTACATTCCATTAAAAGTGAGTCATATGATTGTGTTGACAGCTCAAAAAACGTGTTTTAGTGTTTAGTCTGGCTTTAACATGTGGCTGTGGCTGCCATAGACTTTATCTCAAATCTTGTTTTATTTAATATGAGTCATTCAGTGATAACCAATTCATGAGGAGACCTGTGGTGTGATGACTTTTGATTGTACCGCCCAAACAGTTCATTTCTCTGCAGTACATCTGCAGTGCATGAGGATATTCATTGTAGAAATAAAGCAGTAATTTAGTATGAAAGCTGCATTTTCTTATTTGTTTATACAGACTTGTGTTGCAACTTCTGAGCTTATTGAATTTAGGAAAACTGGAACAGTCCCTCATGATTTATTCAATATAATATTTTAAAGCCAATAAAATATACATTTGTTATATTAATATTCCATTTTTCTCTCTGTGTTTCAGATGTAAATGGAGAAACGTGGGTGTCATCAAGAGAAATTGGATGTCCATACAAATTTTAAGTGCTTTGCATTAAATGCAAACAGCATCACTTCTCTCTAAAGTAATCCATTACTGACAATTAATGTCAAAGTGCACGCTGGAGCAGCTTAATGCTGCCTCGCTGCGTGAAACATTGCTAATGGAAAGAAAGCCTTATAACATCGGATTCATCAAAATACACCTAAATGCAGCATAATGCCTTCAAAAGTGTCATGTCTATACCTGTTGACCGTGGTCTGCTGGGCGAGTGCTCTGTGGTACTTGAGTATATCTCGCCCAACTTCCAATTATGTCGGCCACATGTCTGTGCCTATGCGGAAGATTGCAAAGCCCCCCAAAAACATCACCTTCACTAACATCCGCACTCGCCCCCTTAATCCACATGCCTTTGAGTTTCTCATCAATGAACCGAAGAAGTGTGAAAGCGTCACCCCCTTCCTGGTCATCCTCATCAGCACCACACACAAGGAATTTGATGCGCGTCAAGCCATCCGGGAAACATGGGGGGACGAGAGCACCTTCAGCGACATCCGCATCCTCACCATCTTTCTGCTAGGCAAGAACACCGATTCTGTCTTGAACCAGATGGTGGAGCAGGAGAGCCAGATCTTTCATGACATTGTGGTGGAGAATTTCATCGATTCCTACCACAACCTCACACTTAAGACCATGATGGGCATGCGTTGGGTGGCCACCTTCTGCCCCAAAGCGCAGTACATCATGAAGACTGACAGTGACATCTTTGTCAACATGGACAATCTGATCTACAAGCTCCTGAAGCCCACAACCAAGCCAAGAAGGAGATATTTCACTGGTTACGTGATAAATGGTGGCCCTATAAGGGATATGCGCAGCAAATGGTACATGTCCAGAGACTTGTATCCTGACAGTAAATACCCACCTTTCTGCTCCGGCACTGGCTATGTGTTCTCAGCAGATGTAGCGGAGCTAATCTACAAGACTTCATTACACACAAGACTGCTGCACCTCGAGGATGTGTATGTCGGACTGTGTTTGCGTAAGCTGGGGATACACCCTTATCAGAACAGTGGTTTTAATCACTGGAAAATGGCCTACAGTCTCTGCAGGTACAGACGGGTTATCACAGTCCACCAGATCTCCCCGGAGGAGATGCACCGCATTTGGAACGACATGTCCAGCAAGAAGCACCTGAGATGTTAGGGCACAGGTGGAACACTGAACTTTCTTTTGCCTTTTTCCTCCTTTTCAAAGTCCATCAGTTCTACTGAATCAAGTAAAAATATCGAGGGCTGCTGCAAGTCTCTATTTCATGACAGATGTTTTCATTAACATCCATCTATGTCTATTTCTAAAAATTACAAGTCATGATTGTTAATGAATGCATGAGGCTTTTAAGGCGTGCATTCTTGTGCATTTCTAAAATGTGATATTGTTATTGTAACTTTGTTCATGCTTTCAGGTGTGAATTAAGCCCAATACTCTTTTCACTTTAACGCATCAAGTCAGTCAGTGTGTTTTGCAGATGGTTGGTTCATGACTGATGACCCCTTAGCCTGTTAAAGTGTCCTTGAGCAAGACACCAAACCTGAACCAGCTCTACAGCTGCTGACTCAGCTCACTGACTTCCCTGCACGTGTGCAAGTAAAAAGAGAATTTCTGTGCAGGAATCAATAGAAGTATGAAATTACTGTATCGACTCTATAAGAATGACATTTTAAAAGGATTATTTACAAATGAATTCCACAACACTGTACATTGAAATCCCATGATAAACCAGATAAGACTACATCTGCTCTCATGCTGCTTCTGCCTTCAGTCTCCCATGAACACAGTCAGACAGAACACTAACAATAACCTTATCCAGTTTTATTGGTCTCCAAACTGGCCAATTTATAACTCCGTCGGATTTCATTATGGATTTGCCTGGTGTCTTTTGTTTACATATCATCATTTAACTGCCTCTTCTTCCTGAAAGTTAATGTTTTAGCTGTTAGATGCATTTTGTTGTTTTCCACTTTCATACTTGAGCTACTTGTGTCTTAGTTCTTCACTCCTCCAGCTGCAGCTGTTGGTTATGTGCGCTGTATTTCAGCAGCTCATCAACCCCTCTACGTCATCATCACAAATACAGTATCACATTGTGCAAGTATGAGATTTACTGTAGCTAAATGATCATTACAGACTGGATGTACTATCACATGTATCTGGCATCATCAGTACTGCGACTGACAACATGGAAAATATCTGTTTCTCAGCAAATGTGGCTTTCATGGACAAATTTAAAGTTTTTTTTTTTTTTCCAGAGGTTTTGTAGTAATATAAGCTAATGTGACATTTACTGTGAAAGCATCTATCCCACAAGGGGTTGTCATTATATATTGTATGTTTTTTATATTAAAAAACAAATACTTGAATAATTAAAGTTATATTACTGCTTTTACTTGTCCTTCTTCTTGCTAAGATACTTTTAAGCAGGTTCCACTAATCATGTAGTGTGTGGATGTGATTTATGAGCAAAGGGCAGGTTGATTTATGGTTCTGATTATATTATAATTATTCAACTGCATTTCAATGAAAGAATGAATGGCCAAAGAATAGGTTAGATGAATTTTATCATAAATCTGCCTATAGATAAGAATGTTGCAATACCATGAATTAAAATTAAATAGCCCACACTTTTTTTTAATAGCAATTCTTTATTTGTTGCTCTTTGTCAGAAATTTGACATCAGCTGAGTACAGAGAGAACAGGGGTAATATGCTGAAATGGTACACATACTGTACATAAAAAAACACAATAAATTATTTCATAAAATAAAGAATTTAGTAGAAGTTAATATATACTACCTCAATACTTAAAAATAATTTCGAGCTACTGGACTTGTTTGAACAAACAAATGGCTCGACACCCTTTCAATAGTTGCCTTTTGGTTTTGTCTTCAGATGCATTGTCATACAGTACATTTTAGTAACTATTGTAGTTGTGGGAAAATGTTTGGAGAACAGAGCAAGAAAATTAAATAGTTGTGGTTCTGACTCTAAGCTTGGCATCTGAAAAGACTGCAACCAGAGTGGATTACATGACTACAGGATCTGTTATGTTTTATTTGTCTGATGATGTTAAGCCTATATGTTAACATGTCATCACGGGCTAAGCATCTGCTTGTTGTGTGCGTACACTCAACCCAAAAGTGCATTGTAGCTTGTCTCATTTACTCATTAAGTTACTTCACTTGAACTGTGTTGATGCTGGAGTAATACATTTGTGAAATGGTAATCAGCAGGCGCTGCTTTTTGTGTGATCTCACTCCGACTACTTCCTTAGGCACAGAAAAATTAACAAGGCACCTCTAGCATTTTGACGCATTAACACTGTCGACAGCAGCAAATTATACACAGTAGCATCCAGGTCTCGTTTTTTTTTTTTCTTTTTTTTTTCTTTTCTGCACACTCACAAGCAAATGGTTCCCTTCTTCTTAATGTAAAACGGGTCTGGACACAGAACTACGACTCATTCTCTTTCTAGACATTCATTATGTAAATGTGCTTTTCTCATAAATTACCTTAATCATACATTCTGACTCAGACCTCAGGGAAACGTCACAAATGAGTGGGTTTACAAGATGTGAGTTAAAGCAAATTTGTTTTCACTGTGGCAACAAAAAGAGCATGAGAAAAAAAAAATCTCATTTTAATAAATAATGAGGGCTTTGTTGAACACAGAGGTAATGTGATGTAAAACAAACGTGAGGAAATAATAAAACATTCAAAGCTACATCTTAATCATCTTCCTTCACCACCTGAGTACATCTTTAGGTTCCTGGGCTTTATCCTGATCCTGGTCCATGTGCTGGGCGGTGGAATGTCGTTAAGGTTAAAGGGTTGGGGACAGTGCACGGGGAGGGAGACGCTAAGGACGTGGAGGCGGAGTTTGGCGTCAGGGCGAGTGAGAAGGAAAAGAGAGGGAGTGCATTTTCAGGGAGGTGGGTGGTGGGGTTGAAATGTTGCAGGAAGTGGTGTGTTCCTCAGTCTGTCTGCCCTGAACTGTCTCCCCTGTCTCACCTGCTTCAGGCATGAAGAAGGCATCAGCTAACACTTAACTGTGCAAAGCCGATCAGCTTCACCTCGTCTGGGATCTCCGTGTCATCACAGCCGGAAGCCTGCGTGAGGAGGAAGACACCGATAGGGTCAACGGGGCTCTTTAACAACCTATAACACTAATTCTGGCACCAAAACTAATCCTTTAAATTCTGCAGAAAAGCTGTACTGCAATATCCAGGATTAACCAGGGGACTGAAGCAACTTAGCATATTTATTATTTCTGAAAATTAGCTTTGGGGACTCATTTTCAAAAAGTGCAAAGAAAAAAGTTTTGACAAAGAAATTCTAGTGCTGGCAAAAGCTTAAGAAAAGGTTAGCAAGACGATTACATGAATGCACCATCTGCTTCAATTCAGGGACTGATGCTGAACTGAAGCATCCTTTTTTTTTTTTTTTTTATTTACGGATGAAAAAAACTTTTACGTTTTAAAATGCACTCCTACACAGGCAGCACAGAGGACTTTGGGCAGGCTTGTGTAAATATTGAGAGTATCCTAGGGAGAAGCCCTGCAGTAAAGTGGAAAATGGTGCATCAGTTTGTTCTAGTTTTTACATTTCATTTCATTTTAATTTATTCTTCAGTTTGTTTTTTAACTTCACTTTAGGATTAGTTATTTTCACAAGCATATCAGCACAGTTTTGGTCTTATTCCACCTCCAAAAAAAGTTGGGACCATGTGTAAAATATAAATAAAATAGTGCAAAACTCATAAACAAAAATCTCATAAACCTGTATTTTATTCACAACAGGACATAGAATACATATCAAATATTTAAAGTAAACATTAGTGCCTTTATAATGGGCAGCTGGTACATCTGGAAAGGAGCCTTCAATGCTGAAAGGTCTAGAAAAACATATGCGCTCATCTAGATTATATCTTCATCTGGGAAGGCCCTGCACATTTCACCAAGACAATGAGGAACCACAAACTACACCTATTACAACAGCATGAACTGCTGAACCCATTTCTACAGTCCAGACAATTCAACTGAAAACACTGGAAACACAAAACTGCAAAAAAGAAAATCCAGGCTGGTTTAGCTGCTAAAATCCAACAGTTGTGCTCATAAGTTTACATACTCTGACTGAATGCACATGGGACGGTCTTAGATGTTTCAACATAACAATGACCCACAACATAAGGCCAAGTCGACCTGTCATTGGCTACAGCGGAAAAGAAGTGAAGCTGAAGGAGTGTCCATCTCAGTTTCCTGACCCCAGTATCATTGAGCCACTTTGGGGAGGAGTCAAACATGCAGTTCATGAAGAAAACCCCAAATCTGAAAGAACTGAAGGTGTTTTCCCAAGAAGAATGGACAGCTTTAGCATCTGAGAAAATAAAGTGTCTGATCTACAACTACCACAAAAGACTAACATCTGTCATTGATGTTAAA
>JAPTYQ010000015.1:25651847-25666044 GCA_029814465.1 Ostorhinchus cyanosoma | reverse complement strand
CCCCTGTCCTTCTCATTCTGTGGAAGTGTTCTTTTCTACAGTTGGGATTTGCAGTTTCTATGTTTATTACTCAAACAGTTGATGTGGAGTCTATGGCTGTAGTTTATCTATGAAAAATTATTCTGACAAATGTATCATATATTGAATAAAGCAAACACGCCCACAGATTAAAGCGTACACTGCAAAAATCCAAATCTTAAAAAGTGTATTTCTCTCATTTCTAGTCCAAATATCTCATCGCACTTAAAATCAGATGGAATCACCTAAAGAGATATAAGAGCTTATTTTTAGACAATAGATCTTGAAAATCTTACTTCAAGAAATCTTACCAAGATCATTTTCACTTGTTCTATTTACAGATTTTTTTTTTTTGCTTAATTAAAATAAAGGGAAAAAAAAGCGTCAACTTTTTTCCATATTTTATTGAGACAGGATTTCGAAATTCCAGACTTTTTAAGACTTTCAAGGACCCTGTTTATATGAGTAATAGAGGAAACATATCATTGCTATCTGTGTCGACTAAAGAACCAGGAGAAACAGAGGAGCTACAGATTTCTCATATTTCATTTTAATTTTTTTTTTGTTTTTTTTTGGTCCCAAATCCTTATCACTCTGCGTGTCTTCTTGTTGATCCTCCTGATTATTTGGTAACGTTATATCAGAAGTTCTTTCCAGTACAGGTGAAAATAGACTGTTTATAGTCGACAAGGCCTTCCGCTGTCCTTCAAATAAATTAACACTGAATTCTTCTTCTACTGCCTCCTCTGCGTCGGGTGTTATCACATCAGCTGCAAATGGCTTAAGACATACTTTTCCAAAATAATAGTGCAATAAACAGTATATTGACAGCTGTAGTGTTTTGCAGATTCTAATACTCTGATCAGCCATTGCATTATGATGACTGACAGGAGAAGTGATAATATCGATTATTTCATTACAGTCGTCTCTTTCACTGTGTTGAAAGTGAATATTTGGTCCTTAAATCTGATGTTTGGAAGCAGCAAAATGAGCAGCGTAAGGAACTGGGTGACTTTGCTAAGGGTCGTATTGTGACAGTGATGACTGGGTCAGAACATCTCCATAACTGCAGATCTTGTTGGATGTTCCTGGTCTGCAGCGGTTAGTACTGAGCAAAAATAGACTATGGAAGGACACTCCACTCTGAGGCCAACAGCATCTGTAGAACGTACTGGATAAACGAGTTCAATCCCTCCCATAATGTCTTGGTCCAGATACGATACAACAGCAGAGCTTCAGAAGTCTGGTGGAGTCGAGGTAGAGCTGTTATTGTTCTGACCCACAGGTGGTAATAATGTTTTACCATAGATTCTGGACTACTTGAGATCCAGTTATTGTTTTTTTTTTTTTTTTAAGATATTTTTGGTAGGTTCTAACCACTTTACAATGGAAATCAAGATCTGGAGATGCTCTGACTCATCACAGTTCCTCCCATGTAAAACTTATTCTGATACTCTTGCCCATTTTGATGTTTCTAAAACATGAGCTAAGGCTGATGCAAAAAACAAACAAAAAAAAACAACATTTCAGCCCCAAAAAATCCATATCAGTCGATCACTAGTCATATTGTTATGGCTGATCAGGAAAACTACAAACTACAATCCTACTGAAAATTAGCTAAAAGTAACTATGTTCACTCCATTCCATCACTATTTTTTTTACTGAAGTGTGAGTGAATCTGACCTCTAATCTCTACCGTCAGCTTCGTTCCTTGCGTCCTAGTGACGTTCTAGGATCTGTAATATGAACATTTGTGCTGACGCTGTTCGCAGGTTTGTGAATCATGTTCTAATCTGGACAAACAGGAACAGAGACTTTAAGACACAATCGCAAAGTGTTCTTAGTCCAGGTAATAACAATCAACTGTATTCACCCATCACTCTTCCATACTATAATACCTAGGTATATAAATAAACACCTACAAACACCGTGCTTTCCCCAGTAGCAGCTCATGCATTAGTAATGTCGTACCACAACCGGCAACCTCATCACGCTCATAAATTCACAAATAAACCTGTCGCGTATAGGGTTAACTTTCATTTAAAATAAATTATCTCTGCTGCACAATGACATTACTGCCAGTATGCACAAATCAGCCATGAAATTATAGCACGGTAGGAGTTATAGGACGGAGAAAATATGAGCGTATACAGAGGCCGTATGAGCAAACGATCGTAAAGCAGCAGTGCAACCGCCGCCTTCAGGTAGAAGAGTCAAGACACCGGCGTGCAAATCAAACTCCGACGGTTCATGTGCTAAAGCGGCGGCAGGTCAGGCGAGCACCGAAGCCCTCCTTGTTCTAAACCGTCACGTGTGTTTTATCGATGATGGGCCGGTTTTTATTGTTGACGGTGTTAAATGTCTCCATGTTGGTTTTATGAAATGCAGCTGTAGACTGTAGCGCTGAGGCCAAGACAAATTTATCCAGAGGGACGATAAAGTTTAACTTATAACCCCCGACTCCGTGTGTGAAGTCTGAGACAGAGAGTATTACGTAACTGCTTGATCACAATTTAATCCTGTTATATCCACTTATTGGAGAATTAGTCACACCAGTTATGTATCCTGAGATGGTGCTTTTGTGTTTTGGTCATTGTACACTGTGTATTTTGACTATTGGAGCCTGTCTGTGTCAGTACTTTGTATAATTTAAGTTAATATTGAGGATTTTAAGGGGGGCTGATCTGCCTTAGCGGAGGTCTATTCTCTCTGAGTGCTTTTCTAGTTTTCATTGTGTTTTATTTATCAATTCAACAATTTCTGTAAAGCCCCGTGAGGCGACTTTGTTTGCGATATTGAGCTCTATAAATAAAATTGAATTGAATTACAGTTATTGTTACCCCGCCCCCCGAGGGGGAGGAGAGGGTATTGTTTTTGGTTCTTTTTTGTTTGTTTGTTTGATTGTCAGCAACTTTACGCAAAAACTACTGCACCAATTTCCATGAATTTTTCAATAAAGGTGTGAGGTGGTCCAGAATAGATCCCATTAAATTTTGGTGAATGTGGGTCAAAGGTCAAGGTCACCAAAAATGTGTTTTTACAATGATAAGAGATAGGGCAAATCAGGTAAATCGTTGGCAAGGGGCGGAGTTTGTTGTGCCTGGAACCACTTGTTATTCATATTTTCTTGTGCTGCTATTGGAACCTCAATTTCCTGAGGGCTCTAATCGAATCGAATCGAATCGAATCGAATCGAATCTAACTGACCAACATGTATTATATTAAATATAAGGAAATACCAGATTTTTACAGAAAAATTCAAAATGTACAGGAAAGAAAATGGTGATGAATCACTTATGAAAGATTAAATGTAGAGAAAATTTCATCTGATAGATCTAATATGAGACCTGGATTTAACTCCAGTTCCGTAGCTGATGGATACATTTCTGTACCTTGTCGTAGAGGTTGCCGGCGTTCTTCCTGTCGTCCTCGTCGCTGCTGTCCTCCGCCGGCGGGCTCTGCCTCTTCATGTCGTCGCCCAGGTAGTGCTCGAAGACGCTGGAGAAGGCCACGGCCGACAGCATGCACACCACCGGGGTCAGCGTGAGCATCAGACGCACCATGACGCCGGCGAAGTACACGGCGCTGATGGCGTACAAGGCCACTGGAGACAGGAAGTACAGAGACAGAGGAGGTTACAGGTGGTCGGGATGCTGACATCGAAGCATGACGAGGTTAATGTCACTAAAATATCAGCTAATGTGCTCAGTTGAGTTCAATTTAACGCTGTCGGGTCGTATTAGAAGTTCAGAGTCTCTGGGCTCTGCTGTGGCGGTGGCAGTGGCGTGGAACTCAAACACTGCAACTAGAGGAAAATGAGTGGGTGCATGCGTGGTTTTATCCCAGCAAAGAGATGAAAAAAGGAGGACGTAAGAGGAAGTAAACTGTTCTTACCAAACACGCGCTCATCATTGATGTTCTTGATGCAGAACCAAAGGCCTGCTGGGAAGGTGCAGACCAGGATGTGGAGGTCAAAGAAGAAGGAGACCCATGTGGTGGGCTGGTGCTCTGATACCGACGCTATAATAGGGATGTGGATCTTGGCGTAGCTGTGGAGAGATGACAGAAGATGTTATCGTGCAAACACAGATGAGACGGTCATCTTAGAGTGAGTTCAAAATGAATCTAAAAAAGCTGTCAAACTGTATTTATAAAGCGACAAATCCTAACACAAATCATCTCATGGCATTTTACATACAGAGTTGGTCAAAACCAGACTCAAGCCAATTTACAGAACCTGAAACAATCCTAGGTATATTAATAATTGCAGGAGCCAACATTAGTTTAGTCCTGTCTCAAATGTATTTTAATAGTTTTTTTGTTAGTTTTTTTGTTATTAATGCTAAATTATTGTATTGCAAAACCTGTATTGTACTCGTCTGTGTTTCAATATTTCAAATATTGTATTTAAAGTTGCATGTTTATAATCTTCTGCTACTTTTAATGGTGACAATTTAACATCTGTCCAGGGAGTGCAGATGAAAAATATCCATTAGGCAACTGGTGCATTTACAGCAATGTGAATGAATGTACAATGTCTGTGTTAAAATAAACCTGTATATGTGGTAAATGGAATACACCTTCAAAAGCACTTAACAAAGTCTAACATTCACCCATTCACTCATACACCAGTGGGTGCTGTCAGACTCCACAGGGAGAAAGTTAGGGTTCGGTGTCTTGCCCAAGGACACTTTCACATGTGGACAGTTGGAGCCGGGATTCGAACCACCACACTGCAAAAATCTAAATCTTACAAGTGTGTTTTTCTCATTTCTAGTTCAAATATCTCATCACACTTCAAATAAGACAGAATCACCTGAAGAGGAACTTTCCAGTGAGATATAAGAACAGATTTTTGGACAATAGATCTGGAAAATCTTATTTCAAGAAATCTTACCCAGATCATTTTCACTTGTTCCATTGGCAGATTTTTTTTTATTTTTTTTTGCTTGAATTAAACAGAAAAAAAAATCTTGAAGTAAGCTTAAAAAAAATTCTGCCAATGGAACAAATAAAAATTATCTTGGTAAGATTTCTTGAAATAACATTTTCCAAATCTAATGTGTAAAAATAAGTTCTTACATCTCACTGAAAAGCTACTCTTTAGGGGATTACGTCTCATTTTAAGTGACATGAGATATTTGGACTAGAAATGAGAAAAAATACACTTTGTAAGATTTGGATTTTTGCAGTGTGCTCACATACATGCAAATCACTTAAATGAATAGTAATATATTAATAGTTATGCGTGTGTTGTGCCACTTCCAGGGCCAGAAACAGATAGAGCAGACGATCCAAAGAGTGGACATGGACAGAGACATAGAAACCCTGGTGACAGAAAACAACATCACAGCTGACGATAGCAAAGCTGAGTTTCTGATGGCTGATTATTTTGTGAGTCTGCCTTTTTTTCTGTGATAGTGTGTTGTTTATGTTTGGAGGAAAATTTGTCTGCAGGCCTCAAACCCAGCCGTTCAAAGATGCTCTCCGTAGGGGGTGTGTATTCACTGGGAGTCTGCAAGCTGCTGATACAGAAATCTATTTGTCATGTAACACCAGGACCTGACATGAATACTTTCTTTATGTTGCTCTGATGAAAATTCTTTGTTTTATGCTGCTTTGTAAGCAGGAAATACAGTTTTTTATGCCTTTTTTTGGAATTAATAGCCAGGAAAATCTCAACAAGACTGTGCTTTGGTGCTTTAGTATACATGAACAGTGTTAGATTTTCACAGTAGAGGATGATTATAGTTAATGCTGTGATTGAATTCATTCATTTTATCTACATTCTGTACATATTAGGAGGAAGACGGCAAATCACTGATGTACAAAAACCGAAGAAAAGACGCCATCAAACTTAAAATCCAACGCCTGGATGACAGTATTACTAAAGCAAAGAAAGACTGTGAAGGCTAGTACTGTTAAGCATTCAATAAATAACTCATTACATTCACACAAAAGAGCCAAAAATACTGTCTGCTTTTCAGTGTAAGTTTGTGATGCGAAATCAGTTGCAGCGAAGTAAGGTCATCCTTGAATACTGTTGTTGTAGGTATTGAAAGGCTGATGAAAACTTACTCTGAAAATCCATCTTTTTCAAACCACAAGAACCTTGAGGAAACTGAACACCAGCTCGATGAGGTATGTCATTTACACAGCGGAGACACATTTATACACACACACAGGTTTGTATTAATAATCTGCTGGCTGTTGTTTAACTGCAGAGTACTCTAAAACTGGATCTCCTCGAGGCCACTCACTACAAACTCTCCTTATCACTGGCTGAACTCGAAGGGAGACCCAAGTCATTTCACCGATTCAGTGACAGCATCATGAAATGGAAAGATAAGGTAAGAGCACATGTTAATCTCAGTGAGTAGAGCAGGAAAAATGTATGGGAATAAACGGTTTCGTGTAATGGAATAATTACATTTCAAGTAATTCAGTTAGAATATAGTTGACAGTGCAACTCAATTACAGTTATTAGTTAAAGGGTGACTGATACCCAGCCAGCATGTGCATGTGGGCCCCTAGAAGGGTCACATTTGGGCTCCATATAAAGGTCCTAAGTGGGTTTGTCTGCAGTTTCCATGGTGACTCCATATGTTTGCCCATATCAGAATCAGAATCTCTTTATTGTCAGTGTACCAAGTATAAAGAAATGAAGGTAGAGCTCTCAGGTTCAGTGCAAGAATTTACAGACAGTCAATAAATATCAGTAAAACAACAATAAATACCAGTATTTACATTAAAAAATAAAAAGTCGTGCAAATAACATGAGAAGTACCGCAAATGACATGAAAGATAAAAATCGTGTGAAAAACAAATAAGATGAGATATTCTCTGATTCTGATATGGGCAAACACATGTGGGGTCACCATGGAAACTGTGGACAAACCCACTTAGGACCCTTCTACGCAGTCCAAATGTAACCCTTCTGGGGCCCACATGGACATGCTGGCTGGGTAGTAGCTGATATAAGAGCAAATCTAGCAAGAAAAAGCTAATATCTCCACCCCTTGGGGAAAGAAAATCAAAACAGGTTCAGAAATGCATTTATGAATGTATTAGAACTACAAAACTGAACGTTAAAGTGTTACTGAATCATACAAACTGTCAAAAATGAGCCAATTCTAGGTGCAATGAATCTTCTTCCAATTGTCAGTAATTCCAGTGCAGAAGCTCGATATTAACCATTTATAACTGTCAGGGCCAAGGTGAAATGTGTTTTCAGTGCCATTTCTTTTACCAGTTTCATCGGAATCTGTTCTTTTTACACTAATATGTGGAATATCAACCAAGCAAAAGATGGTTGTGCTCCAGGCCATGAACCTTTTTCGATATTTGGAATTCAACTATTTATTTTTCTGTCAAATAAGGAAAGGTCAGCTCTATTATTGCTGCAGCATTGATTTAAATAGGTTTTAAGACTGCATTGCCCAGATTATAACTATTAGAGAAGTAATCTTTCTAACACTGGTTGTGATAAACTTGTGGGTTATGAATATAATGCAGTTATATGGAGTTAAAAATGCTGTTACGTCCATTATAGGATTTACACAGTGGGATGGTGGTATAGGAGGATGGTACATGGGCATAAAAAAAGAAAAATAGCTTCAAGATCCACAAAAATACTTAATGTTATATCATATCTGCATCGACAAGCTATACACATTCTTAATGCACAAGTGTACAAAAACTGTGCAGCTCTAGGAACAACTAAAACTGTCTGCAGAATGAAAACATTCCACTAAAAGCCTGCCCTGTCAAGTTACAGTAATTTCATCTATAAAATACGACAAAGCAGAGGAATAAAACCCATTTTGAATACTTTTGGAACGTAGCTTTCGTCAGTTTAATATTTGTTTGAATGCTTTGAAAAGCTTGTGTTTATAGCGTCGTCCCACCCACCCCTCACCACCCAAGTATCAAGTTTCAAGAACACAAAATTAAGAGAAAGTTAAGGTTACAAGGTTCTAAATAATTAGAGCCTTAAGCAAATCCATCCCTAAAATGAAAATCAATATTTTATATGCAAATAACTCAAAATAAATGTTTCATTTTCTAAGGACTGCGAACACAGTATTGTCCGGCTGACTCGTCCGGTTAAATTCAAGAGGACGCCGTTTCGATCCCGCCTCAGGTCCTCCATCATCTACAAAGGACCCCCTCAAATTCTGACACAACAGTCTGTGGAGCCTCCAGCAAGTGTCACTTCCACAGCGGAAACACATCAAGATGTACGTGAAGAGAGCGGCGGCGTTGTTAACGGAGTCGTTCCTCACACAGATGACGACAAAGAACAAGGTAAAAGATGAATTATCAAGAGAAAGATGCAGAAAAATGTATTTCCAACATTGTAAAGCAATTACAGCTATTACTTTGAACAGGTGAAATGACACCGGATGCATGCAGAATAGGACAATGCAAGGCCATATACGACTTCACTCCAGAACAAGATGATGAACTGACTTTGAAAGAAGGTAAGTTATGATTTTCACATTTTCTAAAAAAAAAAAGAAAAGAAAATGCAAACATGATAGATACACTCATGCAATCATTTCTGTTTTACAGGAGATCTTTTAAACATTTATACAAAAGAAGAAAATGGCTGGTGGTTTGGAGAACTTAATGGTCGGACCGGCCATTTCCCATCAACTTATGTTGAGGAGCTGCCTATGATAGGTAGTGTCAAATGTTCTGATGCCTGAGCTGACACTCAAACAAAACAAAAAACCTCCAGAGAATCAAATTCTGGGCCTTTTTACAGTCACATCAGCTAAAAAATACAAGTATAAATGTATGTTCTGCTCATACAATGCTCTCTCAAGGCCAAATTGGGGTTTGAAAAAATAATGGTATCGTTTAACTAAAAAATAGAAGAAATAGTGAAGTAAGAAATTATGAGGCAGGAGGCTTGTGTCTAGAATTAAAATCAATATCCATGAAGTTGGTTAGAATTCCACAACTTTTAATACAGCTTATTACTTATTGCACACACACTCACACAGATTTTTTTAAGTTCTATTATGAGTCCATATTAGTCTTGGCAGGCAGTGGAGGATATATTTACAGAACTGTAGTCCACTTTCAAAACTGAGGATCATGAAGTTGTTCTTGCTTACATAAGTCCAAAAACTGCACCAACTTCACGATAACGTCCTCCTTCTGTCCAATCTTAGCCACGTGCCACAGAGATAAACTCCTTTCTGACGTTTGCGAGGAATGCTGCTAGATTATTGGTCTCCTGAAGCCGTTTTTCCAGATCTGGCAAACACTTGAGAGCAGGATCACTTGACACAACTGTAGAGACATAAGACACAGATCATTAATTAGAATGTCGTCCAAAAACAGCCCTTTAAAGGCATTGAGACAGATATTCTAACATGTACTCAAACAGTTCTGTATAACATAATTTTACTTGGTTGGATTTGACCATAAAACTAAAACAACTGTCAGGTTATGTTCAATACTCAATCTGTCAATTTTTCAACAAAACAGTAAAAACAGTGAAAACAGACTTTACATTGTTAAATTGAAAAGTTGCACTAGCGATCTCACTGTAGTACGCCTGCTGAGATACGATGCAAATAACTGTTTTATCTTGTTACTGGTTAAATTTAGCTCAAAATGTGCTGGAATATCTTTTTAAGGGAAAGTTAGATGTATATCCTGTATATATAGATCACTTTTATAATGACACACATCCTTTCCAAGATTATTTTTCCTTTTTACTGTCTTTACATTCCTTTGCATTGTGCTTACTGCAAACAGTTAAAATAAAGTAAATTATAGGCACTGAACTTATTACAATGCACCTTTTCAATGACAGTATAAATGTGTGTTTCTCTTACTCTGGTAAGATCCTTCTGCATTGATCCCCATTGTGAAGATGTAGGCGCTCTCCAGATCAGTGGGGTTGATGTTCCGAAAAACAAACTGCAGCTTTTCACCTTTAAAGATTAAAATCATCACAAAATATAGATTCTTAACTTCAACTTTTCTGAGAAGAGTTTAATGAAAATATATTGGCTGGATTTGTATCTGCTGCAGCTGATCCCCCTCTCATGGTCTTTTGCTGACCCCATTTGTCACACCTGATACAAACATTTGTTATCTGTTCAATACATTTGTATCAATCGTTGGCCTCATTATCAATGAGAAAATGTTGCACCACTTATCTACTGAAACTTGCACTGTTGGACTCCACTGAGTCTGTAACATTTGTAATAAACTTATAAGTAAAAAGTAAAGTATAGTTTTTTCTCATTCATTCTGGTGTGAAAGTGTGTTTTTGCTGTTTGCTTGTTCAAACTAAGAATGGACAATACCTCTTGGATAATCCGTTAATATTACATTTTCTCACAAAACTGATACAAAAGGAGGATTACAGCATCATACTGAGTATTGAGATGTAGTGTACATTTTGTGCTTTACCTCTGACCAGTTCTGTTTTGCCAAGAATGGTTCGTATCTCCAACCCCAAATGTTCTTGAAACATTAGTCTGCATTTGTGAAGATTCTTCAGTCTGTTTTTGTTTGCCTTATTTTGAGACTCGATCACTAAAAATAGACAAAAACAAGTTGGACTCAAAAAACAAATGCAATAATCACACATTAACTTCTGTGATACAGCAATAGGTACATTTTTAAACATCAAATGTCAGCTTACACTCTTTTCTTTTGGCTTGTTCTTCTTTGAGTTTCTCAATCTTGTGGATAATTTCGTCTTTCTGCATCTCCTTCTGCTGGATCTCAGATATTACGTCAGAAATGGCATGACGCTTCTCCTTCAGTGACTTATTTTTTTGTTCCAAATCTGTACAATACAATTAAATTTGTTGTAAAGCAAGCAATTACAGACATAAAAACAACTTTTCAGCTAAATGAAAAATACAAATGGTGTTGGATCAGTCATAATTATTTTATCACACAGTGAACCTTACCTTTTCTGAATGTCTGTATCGTCTCAAACAGCATCTCATCATCCTTACACTTTTTCATACAAGTATCTGCATCAAGAGGCAAGAAGAGGGAGAAAAATGAGGGCCATCAAGGTTCAAATTAGGTTGTTATTTGTACATAGTCACACCCTTTATTCAATACACTAAAGTAAATGTAATGTTGTGTTCTTTATTTAAACAAAACTAATCAATGCAATATTTTTTTCCACATTCATGAAAGCATTTAACTCAAGGATACAGCGTTCTGCAGCTTAACCACTATGTGATTCAACGATGTTCCACAAAGACAGGTATCACATTAATCCGATTAATACCCATAGCAAGTGGTAACAGTAGCTCATAGAAATATACAGGTAAGGGATAATGCATGTAAGACATACCAAGAGCTGATTTTACAAACTGTCTGTGGGATTGGCACAGCTCTGTAGTCATGTCAGTTATTTTCCCAAATGCTTGAAGCTGTTTGCTGTGGATTTCCTCCATGGCTTTGGTGAACCGGTCACTTGTGGTTGGGTCAGTGATGGACATCATGATGATATGATGATAACCTGTAATATAACAGTGCAAATTAACCAGAAAGGACTCAAACTATCATGTGGTGCATTTACAGTTTCATTATTTTAACTCCAAATTTATGGCACTGGCATCGATCATTCTGTAAACACACGTTTTGACATAAAAATCTCTGTTGTAATTATACTTTAATGATTTGTGTTTCTAAATGTTAATTATTGAATAAATAGGAGTAGGAGAGTATGCTCAACCCTTAAGAACCTAAACCCATTTTTGAGGTGACTTCAATATATTTTTTTCTCTATATAACCTTTCCTAAATAATTGATTACCCTTATAAGAGTATCTTCTGCATTTTTCAGTCGAAATACAGAAGCAAAGAGACATTTTCCGCAAAATATACCATTATCGGAATGTAAAAAAGGGTGAATCAATGTTACAGAAGATGATGGGGTTTCCACATTGACTACAGAGCCTTTGAACTTCCAAATGGGTCATATCTGATGACACAGAAAAGTTGAGAACATGCATTTTACCTAAACTATCTAAAATGTATTGATAGTTTTGGTGGTTCAACAATTATTTAATCTTTGCTTTAGGGCGGTGGCAGCTGTTTGGGTTTTTCAGGGTTAAATGCTTAGGATAACTACTGTACAACAAGAAAGCGAAAACGTTTACGGTGTGTATATACAAGATGGATAAAAATAATCCGGTCTGGAGGAAGAAATTAAAGATTATAATCAGTTTCTCAACATCGATCCCCGGAAATGTTTTTGTAGTTTTAGACAAGTCCAAAAGGAAATTGACATATTTGCTTCTTGCTCAAGCTAATTGTTTTTTGATTAGAATATAATTTGATGGGATATGAAATGCTTGCAGAGTTATCCAAACTTTTGTAGCAACTTTGTTAAATCGTCTGGGGTTTATTTTTCTGTCATTTTCGACGTGCTAGGTTAACGCTAGCTACACAACATCAGTAAATAGTCCGCTGTAGCACAGTCAAATCTACGTCTTTATACACGGAGAGAAACCAAATTATTCCTAAAAATGCTTTTAAAACGGAGACTGTATAAAATAACACTCACACGTTTAAATATGATGTGGAAATTCACTTCTTGTTGGTTTATGTTGAGCGATGGGCTGGTCGTTATTTTCAAAAAGACGCGGTCTGTTCTTCTTCTTTGGTGTCAAACAAGGGGCGGAGAATAAAAACCGGAAATAACGCTTCATATTTACTTCCGCTTGCGCACGCCCGGTCTAGTTGGCGAATATTATTTTCAATATATAAGTTGTATTATGTACTTTTTTCTTAATTTTTATCTACATCAGATGATTTAAATCAGTTAAACATGCGTCATTGGGCTAATTTACTCTCATAAAACATCAAAAGCAAAACTTGATAAAAACAAAATGTGCCAAAATGATTTATTTCCTTTGAATTTTAATACTCAATTTATTATTATGTTTTTAATTACATTTTTCCTCATAGTTTGTCAATAAATATCCCCAAATCAGCAAAAATTTGAGGCATTTTCAATGAGGCTACCAACTTTAACCCTTTTGTTGCGAGTTTCTGCCATCTGGTGGTGAATTTAGGAAAGTTAAACACAAATCCAACAAATGCATTAATTACAAAAATCACGTAAAACACTGTAATTGTAAGTGTCATTCATTCCTGTGTGCACCTGAAATAAAAGATGATTATAGATAAAACTGAAAATCATAGCCTTGGTGGTAAATGAAAGGGTCTGTGTAACTGTGAGAAACAGATGGGCAGTGTTTTTCTGCAACAGCATTATGAGAGGCACATTTTGTTGCTACGTTCACAAAGAATGAGAATATAAATGAAGCTGAAAAGATTCAGGAGGTTACACAATGTTGTGACTTTTAGCATGTACACTGGCAAATATTTAACAATTGTAAAAGCATTGATCTGGAAAATAGCCAGATTGCCAGGGCACAGACAGTTATTCTGATGTCTAATAATACTGAGCTCTCACAACTCTGGGACATAATATTTTACTCTTCATGAGTTCAAACTGAAGAGCTTTCAGTTATTGCCATGGCTCCTTTGAATGATTTATGATGCTAGGTTGACATATAAGGCTATCTTAGCTGTGTTGGGGTTCATAAAGTTCTGTCTGTGCACAGCACCTGGAAAAGATGAAAAAAGTTCATCTGGATGGATTTTTTTATACAGCAGTGGAATGTTAGTCATTCAGCTCCTCCAAAGCAACTACAGGGAATACAGAGGATTTTTATATTTACAGTCCTTAATTAAGTGCAGCAGCCTTACTGGTGGGTGCAGGGAACTTGCCTAGTCATTGCACATTAGGATATGATAGATGACGTATGCAAATTTCCTGCTGGCACTGTTTGTCCATCCGAGATGAGGGATCCCTCCTCTGTGGTTCTTGCTGAGGTTTTTTCCCATCAAAGATATTTTTGGAAGGACTTTTTTTTTTTTTCAAACCAAGGATCAAATGAAATAGCGTGTTTACAAACTGTGAAGTCCTTATGAGGCAAATTTATAACGTGGAGCAGTGTACATAAACCTGACGACTCAGAAATCAGAAATGTAGCGACTGTAGCTATAACAAGTAAGTTGACAATGTTAATATAAATAAAAGAAAGAAAGAAAGAAAGAAAGAAAGAAAGAAAGAAAGAATTATATTCACATCATATTCACTTCTCCTCCTAAAA
>JAPTYQ010000015.1:25536522-25548000 GCA_029814465.1 Ostorhinchus cyanosoma | reverse complement strand
TCACATCCTACACAGAAGTTTCACACAGTTAAAAGTGCCTGATTTTAAGTTGTATCTTGCATGTTATTCAATACTTTTATCCATTGTTTGTGATCTATGAAGCCCAAGTGTGATGCTGATACACATGAAATAACTTGATTTGTTTTTCCATATTTCTACTTTCCCACTTTCGAACAGAGAAACTAATATGATCGCTGAGAAAATACTGTCAAGTCTTCCTCTCTATGTAATGAATACATATAACAGGCGCATAGGGGTAAGGATGCTTTGGACTGACATAGCATGTTGGTAACAGCTTTGACAAGCTTTGGAGACAAGCGTGCCAGCCATCCCCCAGACAGTTACACAACCCTCACTGCACTCATCCCAAGCCTCCTTTTGATGTTCTCACTGAGTGGCATCTGTAGAGATAAGGTACCACTACTCTACCTTCCCTGACATTTTCCAGGAGAGATTGATTCAGGCAGCATAGTTCAGTGGCAGAACACTCCATCAGACTCGTCCAAATAGGAATGTGCAATTTCTGATTGTCTCTCTGACAACCTGATTAATGGTGCATACGGGTCCTGTCCGGCATGAGATGTAATTGGAATAAATAGTGGTACTGGGTGGTACCGCAACCATTTCAACCCAAATTCTTTGCAAAAAGGGTGGTAAGATGGTGATAGGTGGTGCTCGCTTGGGGGGGTGGTGGCCTATCTCTGTCCTGTCTTATACAACATTTTGAAAGCATTCTTCCTTCAAGATCAAATTGCTACCTATTAACAGGATGGAAAAATGGGTTTGATTACATGTAATCAAATACTGCAGAACCCCAAGTATTTTAAAATTATACGCATTAACGAGAGATCACTTTGACAGACAGGCTATGAAAAAAGACATCCACATCTATTCCATAAGGAAAAAATGAAAAAGGCTAAAACTTCCTCACATTCGGCATTTCATGTCACATTATTTATCCAGTAAACAACCTCCCCTGCTTTACATCCAACCGAGCAGATAGTATTATTACCTTCTTCAGCAGATATCTAGGAAGCAACCGTTTTTCCTGCTCAGTTTACTAATGATAAAATTGCTCACAATCTGCTCAAAGAGAGGCTTTGTTGTTCTTCGTCAGCGATCCCAGAAGCTACAGCATCATCCTTATTGTGGTCGGAGGGAAAACTGTTCCATATATGCCCTAAGCACCATATACACTAGATTTTCATTTGTTAATTTTGCATGTGATAAAGAACATGATCAAAATAAACCTACAAAAACATTACATCATTCTAATAAAGAGAGAAAATAACTATAAATAAATAAAATCAGGAAATGAAATCCCCTCCAACTGTCTGGACATATATAGATCTTATGCATTAAAACCTGCATTGGCAACTTTAAACCACATATGCCAAGGAGAAACCAATCTGCAGGAGGCTTTCAATTGCAGCCAGTGTTTCCTGACAGTATTACTTCTGGGAAAGGTGACAGATACACTGAGGCTGAACCTTTCAACAGCACTATCTTGTGAACGGGTTCATCTTACATTCTGAAAAGAACGTCTTCTTTGTAAAGTTTTCTTAATCCTCCAATTTCTTCACACTAACAAAAATACTATCTGACCATATCAATCAACATTATAATAAAGGTCAGGAGGGTTTTGTGGTATAAAATCTGCTATTAAGTAGTCTGACTACCAGAACTGTGGATTTCTCATCTTCGTCAAAAGTTTTTTTCTGTAATTTCATGTTTTCTTTCCCTTTATTTTAAGTCTTGTCTTCTCTAATTAGCAACTTAAACCCACAGCAGGAGAGAGCACTGCACTACTCATAGTAGATAAGCATGCACTACTATTGCCCAACAAAGAAGAGCAGAGGAAAAATTTTCATGAGAATGAAGCCCTGCAAACTCCTTAAATCCCACTGTGAAGTTACAATAGCACAAAAGAGAAGCCAGCAGGGAAGTAAACTCATAACTGGAAGTGTCACCCTTGTAAAGGCACTTTGGAGATGGAAACCAGCGAGCATAGTACAGTAGAACGTGCTTACAACAAAAGTCTGACCTAAGCTCTCCTTGCAGCCGCGGAGAGAGAACACCTGTCCAAAACCCCGGAAACATCTCTTTCTTGTCACGTGGGGCGCCTGAAAGATGTCTTCAGACTTTCATCAATACGGTCTTGTTTTGGTGCACCCCTCTGCACTCACTGAATGTGTGTGGAGAAAAGTGGTTGAAACGGCTGCTGGCAGCATGAAACGCTGGACCCGTCCATGCTGTCAGAGCGAAGTGCTGCTGGCTATTTCATATGGAAATCAATGCAGCAGAATGCAGTCAATTGCCAAACAAGTGACTTTGGCTCTTGCTGCTACACACAAAACAGTCAAAAAAACCAAAAAAAAAAAAAACAACAAGGGGCATTGGCAGTGGTGTGGAAGGAAAAGAAATGCAGAGAGGTATAAAGCCTCGGTGTAGTCAGGACTGAGAAATACACACAGCAAATTTTTTTTTCTATTCCTGTGTAAAGACAAAAGAATGAGTTACTAGTTGTCCCAATGCAATCACAAGCATGGGACAAGTCATTTCTCCTACGTACAGTGAGTCACAGCTCACCAAGTGTTTGCTGGAAGCTAAACTCCATCCTCAGTTTCTGTAACCTAGACTGAGGGGGCTGCAGGGAAAGAAAGGATTTGCTGTCAATTTGTGCCAACTGTGTTCCTGTTTCTAACGCAGTGTTACTGTTGCACAAGGATTTAGGCTCCTACACCGGAAAGGAGTCGGCATGCATGAGCTTTAACATGTGTGTTTGTGGGTCTTGAAAAGCTTTAAGACAACATTTGAATAGATTTTAATATGTCAAACTGAAAACCTGTCGTCCTATCAGGAAAATCTAGGTGATTAGATATCCTTATGTGTCAGGTATGTGTCGTGGAGGAATTATTTCTACTTTCTCAGCTCTTCTAACTTTGCGATAAAGATGCAGAGTGGAGATAAGCACAAAATTAAACTAGGTCACGTGCCACACTGCTAATGATTACTGAAAAAGACATTTCAATTTACTGACAAAACTCTGTCTCAGCAGCAAAAACTGATGATAGTTAACAAACCAGCACCATGAAATCCCATTGAAAGTGTCACATTAGATATTAATGCCAGTGTAAGCATTCTGTACTGGTATAAAGTGTGAGGCCTGGACAAGTTACAGAAGGTCAAAGAAGAAACAGTTATCAAACTTAAGGATTTCTGGTAGAGGATCAAGCAAAGATTAGAGAAAGTACCCTCCTCCCTTACAATAAAACTACATAATTGAGACACAGTTAAACAGTTAATCTGTTTGTGTTTACCACTTTGCAACACATATGAGACAGATTTCATTGAACACACTGATACGTGTATTTAAGATGATCATTAACTAAAGATAAACATCCTAATGAGTGTCTGCATGGCTGTCTGTTAATCCAAAACTACTGATGCCAAAGTCTGACAAAGTCTGCCCAGGTTTAGTAAAGTCATCATTTTGTGCACATAAGTTGACAAGAAACTTCATCAACGAGCATTGTGGCTCAGGTGATTTTCAAAGGCTACAGTGTCACCTCAGTTTTACAGTGTTTTTGGCATGTTCGTTCTACCTTGTCTGTCTGGTATGTCTGACAGCCAGTGCGGAAATAGTTTCAGGAGATTTCATAATAAATAACTAAATAAGAAAGCTATATCCAAGCCCTTACTGTTGGTTCCCTTTTTCTTAACTCAAAGCTGCTCCTTAGTTAGAAATGGCTCCATTCTGCAACAGCTGCAGAGTAATTAGTTGCTTGATTCACACTAAGGAGCTTACATACTAAGGGTTGAGCAAAAAGAAAGCAGATTACAATTCGAGAAGTAGGATCTAGAAGGGGTACGAATATAAGAGACAAACACAAGGCTGTCATGCATAAATAGCTTTATCTGAGCATTTCCTTTTTGTCTTTCCTTCGAAAACAAAGTTCCTCATCGAGCTGGAATCAGGTTTGAGTCAGTGGGTTGCAGCGTAAAATCCTGTACACTGAATGAGATTTGTACCAGTAGCTCTCAGTCCTCACAGATTGTCTGTAAGTCACATGCTCTTTTCTGTTACCTAGCAACAGTAAAGCTCAGGCAAAAGTTCTTCAAGAGAACTTCCAATCTGTCTGAGGAAGGCTTTGTGCTCAACCTTTAAAGTAATACTACTGGCTGAAACATTTTGCTCTGAGGCCAAAATTACCTATAGGGACTGCTGATGTTACTCCATTAGCAGTGGCTTGGTCATCTCAAAGATTTAAACTCATACTCACTTCATTATCCTCCTTATTTCCCATTAAAAGTATATTATTGAACTGTTCATCTGTTTGAATACAGCTATAGTTCAGCTTAAGCTCCCCCTCATAATAACAGGTTTGTTTAGATGAGCAACAAGTGCAGTGTGATTTACTAGAAGCACAACAACTCTGCAGGTCCTCAATGAATCATTCAGCTGACAGCTTGTGTGAAGAGAAAAAATGAAGTTAAAAGTACTTACCTTCAGAGTGGCACCAACTAACACAGCAAATGAAGAAGAGAAAGAGTTGAAGTAGCAGTGCTCTCCACATTCTGGCTGGTCCGTCCAGCTCCGCTGTGCAGATGGAGGAGCTGTAAGGACTGGGGCTGGGATGCTGTTGCTTTCCTCTTGTCTTTCTTGGCCCGCTAGTTGATGAAAAGGGGCGTGCACAAAGGCCAGGACAGCCGCTCCCCCAACCCAGCCTCTCGGCCCTCCGGATAAATCCCTCTGGCCCAGGAATCTGCATAATGCCATGCAGGTTCCACTCCGATACCCTGAGTGCCAGTGATTTTTCACCCAGAACGGCCTATCATCACTGTTTATTTAACCACCACTTAGGAATTAATGGGCACTTGTGGAGAAATAATAATGGGGAAACTTATTAAACTGTGTAAAGAGCAACGTGAAGGCAGATAATCCCTAATATTTAGTACAACTACGAAAAAGGGGAGCCATTACTTCACAAATGTAAAGCTTTAATCTGGTTTTAATATTGTTTCAGAACACTGCTGAGGTTCGAATGTGTTAATGTAACCTATTATTATCTATCATGGGCACATGGGAATAACTGTCATAAAATACACTTGAGAATATCTATGGAGTTGATCCCATGTGTGGTCCAAACACTGACAGTGTTAATGGAGGATAAACAGCTCAATATCGCCATCATGCGGTTAAATAGTAACACTCCACGCGCTTCGTCTGGTCAAATCAAAGGTTGTTATTAGCAACCAAAGTTGGGCCCATTTAAATACAGCAGGCTCTAGAGAAAACAACTAATTGACATTTTCTCTCGAAAATCTTGAGTTGGTTACACTCCATTGTTCATCGTGGAAATGTCACAGAGAAGTCCAGAAAACGTCGCCGAAGTAGAAGAAAAGACAGAGGTTAGTAAAAAAAAAAAAAAAAAGGCAGGTCCGCAGTTTGAGGGGGTTCAACTGGTGAGATTTAAGGGTAATTAATTAGACTCAGGTTGTTTTAGTTCGTACTCACCTGAACACAGCTCAAATTTAATTGTCTTTAAGTGTCTATAAAATGCAAATATATGTAATATGTCTCTATGAAAGACCTTTATCATAACAGGTGACTAGTTAGCATGGAGTCTATTTGGATTTACCATCTATGTGTTAGCCTGTTTAGCTAACTTCATAACAAGGAGGAACTGGGCACCTAAATGTATGACACTTAAATAAAATATTCATACATTCATTCATTCAAGGCTGTGATTTATATGGTAGTGTTCATAAATACCGGGAAGGCAAAAATCATGCTTACTATACACTGTTTTTTCATTATTAGGAAATATCAATGTCTTAGTAAATGAAATATGACATTTTAATCAGATTACTTCTACTTTAGCATATCTAGTATGCTGTAAATTATACTCCTTTGTCTTTTTAGTACTTGTTCTACTAACCTTGAACATATTACAGAGCTTTCAATCAGTGTAAGGAACATTCAGTTTGTCTATACTAAGCATAGCAGGGCTTTCCCTATTATTGATAAGATATAAATGGAACACCAGAGCAAAAATCAACTAACAGCCCCAGTGGACTTTTTTTTTAATGTTTTTAGTTGTTTATGACCTGTTTAAGTTTGTACAATGGTGTTAGATTTGATATTTTGACATTTTCTTGCAAGATGATCCCCAAATTCTCCCTCAAACTTTGATGTAAAAATCTAAAATAATGTAAATAATATAATAATTACTGCTCTTTTTAATTACATAACATCAAATTTTGGTGGTGGAGAGCCTCCAAAGTCCATAGCCCCAAAACTTTAACCACAGTACCTAATCCCTCCAGGAACCTATGGGAAACCTTGCAGAAGCAGCCTTTTAAATTACTTTATATTCACATTTTAAGTGTAATTCCTGGTTCACATCAAATTTAAGCTACAGCAACATAAATAACTATAATGTATTTGATGTTTCTTACACAAATCTTCACATTTTTTAATTTGATTCGATTGTCAGTGCCACATAACACTACTAAAATACATCCAAAACCAATTAAAATGTAGTATTTTTCCTTTTCCCAGCCCGTGGACAGTGAACAGAATTTAAAGGAGAAGCTCTGGGTCCTGTCTGCAGATGATGCGACGGAAATGACAGTTCTACAGTCCAGGATTGGTGAACAGTCAAGTCTGATATGCATATTAAAACAAAGAGCTGATGAGCTGCTTCTCCGATGTCAAGCCCTGCAGGAAATCAACACAGAGCTGGAGGACAGAATGACAGGCTGCCAGAAAGAACGAGATGCAGAAAGGAAAAAAGTAGAGACTATAGAGAAAAGATTTATGCATTTGGCTGCCAATAATCAAGCAATAATTACTTTTAAGGATGAATACAAAAAGCAGAATGCACAGTTAATGCTTGAAAATAAGAAACTGAAGTCAGAAAATGAAACCCTTTTCTCCAAAAACTTACAAGAGAAAGAGGAAACGGTCCAAAAACTTACACAAGAAATTCAACTCCTGACAGAAAAATACACAAATAAGGAAAATGAGAACAGGTAAGAATGTGAAACATGTCAGTAACAGTACCACATAATTGGATTAATGTATTGGTAAATGATCAATCAACCTGTGCATTTTGAGTCTATAAAAAAAAATGTGATTTTTTTTTTTCTTCAGATTTACTTATATTACAGATTATATAGATTATAAATAAATATATTATAATAAACCCTATTTGTACCTATTGTACTTACATGTCAATTTCACTGAACTTTTTCAAGGGAGAAAATGGTTGAATACAAGTCAAAACTTCTGAAACAAGCTACTCACTATCAAGCCAAGGAGGCATCACTACTTGAAAAACTGTATACTGCTGAGCGACTACACAGAGGTGTGTACTGTATAATTCATAATTCTTTCCAGTTCTATAAAACACAGGGACCAATAAACTTGTTTCCTGTGTTCAGACTTGAGGCAAAAGCTAAAAAAGGCTGAAGAGGAGCATATGTTAAAAGAGACCAACATGACGGAGAAAATTGCAAACCTCACCAAAGAGAAGGATAAATTATTGCATCTGTCTAAGGAAAGAGAGAAATTAATTCAGGTGGTTAAATAATATTGTTTCCTTCTTAGAAACAAGACTCAATTTGAACAAATCATTCTATGTTCATAAATTGGTTTTAATTATAGGAGAAACAGGACGAAATTCAGCAGCTGGAGAAAAAATGGAAAGAAGAGAAAAAAGCTCGAGCCGAAGCCCAGAAAAGGTAACAACGTTCACATTAGGCTCTTCTTTTCTTGAAAACCTTAAAATATAATAAATTCTGTGATCTTTGGTTATTAGGTTTGAGCGGGAAGCAGAAGCTGTTAAAATAGATGTAAAAGTGAAGTCTCTTCAGTGTACTCTGGATGAGTACACGTCAAAAATGGAGGAGTTGGAAAAGGTTGGTTAACAAAAATGGAATTTCCAAAGTGAATCTGCCTAAATCTTGATAGGTATAAGCTAAATGTTTCCTTTTCTTTTACAGAACTTCAAAGCCTTTAGAGAACACAGCAGCAGCCTCCTTACGCAGGAGAGGGAGTTAAATAAGAAACTTCGTCACCTGAACTGCTAAACTTCAGCATGTGTGACGAATATGGACAATAAAGTTGATCATCTTCGATCAAAATGCTGCTACAGAACAAATACTAAGACAATAAAGCATGACAAGGAATGTATATATGTTTTTATCACAATGTCATTTTTTTTTTATTTCATCTTTAATCTTTACAGAGAAATGGAACCACAGCATTACAACATTTACCATGAAAAGTTCCTCATATAGAAATTACACTGTACAAATGTTCTTTTCCACCTTTACATTCAGAATATTTATGAATGCTCTTCTGCCAGTTTCTCTGCCTTTTGGACAACTTCTTCAATGGGACCCACCATGTAGAAAGCTTGTTCTGGCAGAGCATCATATTCACCTAAGAGAGGACAGAAAAAGAAAAACAACCATCATTATTTTAAGTCCATTAAATTTACGTAATCCAACTTTAATGCTTTCTTCCCTACTCTGTACTCTACCTCCAAGAATGCTTTGAAAGCCTTTGATTGTCTCCTTAAGGGGCACCAGTTTGCCCAAATGGCCTGTGAAGACTTCTGCTACTTGGAAGGGCTGAGACAAGAAACGCTGAATCTTGCGAGCACGAGCTACAGTCAACTTGTCTTCCTCTGATAACTCATCCATACCCAAGATGGCAATGATGTCCTGTAGTGATTTGTAATCCTAGAAGAACAGAATAAAAAAAAAAGTTGAGTTTATTATTTGTTTTAAGGACTTTGAACCATTAAATGTGTTTCTAATGTGAAACATGCCTGAAGGATCTTCTGTACACCACGAGCAACGTCATAGTGTTCAGCTCCGACGATGTTCGGGTCCATGATACGAGAGGTGGAATCCAGAGGGTCCACAGCAGGATAGATACCAAGCTCAGCAATAGCACGGGACAGCACAGTTGTTGCATCCAAGTGAGCAAAAGTTGTAGCCGGAGCAGGGTCAGTTAAATCATCAGCAGGCACATAGATAGCCTTAAAACACAGTCAGCAATTTTCAGTATGGCCATCAAAAAGGAAAACATGCTGACATTTTACTAGCACTAGGCTTGTTGTACCTGCACTGAGGTGATGGAGCCCTTCTTAGTGGTGGTAATCCTCTCCTGCATTGTACCCATGTCAGTGGCCAGTGTAGGCTGGTACCCCACAGCAGAGGGGATACGACCCAAAAGGGCAGACACCTGAAGCATAATGAGCCCAGTATTATAAACAAGGATATGTTGACCACAAATATGCAAAAAAAAAATTACTCCTGTCAAACCTCTGATCCAGCTTGAGTGAACCTGAAGATGTTGTCAATAAAGAGAAGCACGTCTTGTCCTTCCTGATCACGGAAATATTCAGCAACAGTCAGACCAGTCAGAGCAACTCTGGCACGAGCGCCTGGAGGCTCATTCATCTGACCGTACACCAGTGCTACCTGAAAACATGGAATTCAGCATAATTTAAAAAAAAAACAAAAAAACAACAACAAAAACACACATCATTCATCGTTTATCTGAACTCGCTTTATCCTTACTAAGGTCACAGGGGTCACTGGAGCCTATCCCAGCTAAACCCTGGACATGTCGCCAGTTCATCGCAGGGCTTACATATACAGACGAACAACCAAACCCTCTCACACCTATGGGTAATTTAGATTAACCGATTAACCTATCAGTGCATGTCTTTGGATGGTGGGACGAAGATTGGTGTTGGAATCAAACCCAGGACCGTCTTACTGTGATGTACGAGTGCTATCCACTGTACCACCCTATTATATGAAACCATTAGTATAATACCATTATTAATCAAGCCATTATGTCATCTCCTATGCAAGTCTCAACTGTATGTTTATGGCAGTCACCTTTGAGGTGGTGTCCTTCAGATTAATGACACCTGACTCGATCATTTCATGATACAAGTCATTTCCCTCACGAGTACGCTCTCCCACTCCAGCAAACACAGAGTAACCACCATGAGCCTTGGCCACGTTGTTGATCAGCTCCATAATCAACACAGTCTTGCCGACACCAGCACCACCAAACAACCCTAAAGGAAAACAAGAAAGGTATAAGAAAATAGAAACATTTTCAAGACATTCATAAAATCAGGTGCAAGGTAAATCCACTTACCAATCTTCCCACCCTTGGCATAGGGTGCCAGAAGATCCACCACTTTGATGCCAGTGACCAGGATCTCTTGTTCTACACTCATGTCTGTGAATTCAGGGGCTTCAGCATGAATAGGTGCAGTTCTGCAAGACAATACAGATTATCTTGATAAAGTTCATGAGTTTTTTTTACCTGTATTTTGAACTACAAGTGGGTTTAGGGGAGAGTGCATTAGGCCAGGAAATGAAAGAAAAAGTTTTCCTTAAAGCTGAAGAAGAAACTAAAAAATTGACATCCAACCCTGTAACCCAGTCTCCTCTTAGTGGAGAAAGTACTGTATATAAAGCTTGATAATGCAAGTAAATATGAAAATATTGTTAAAGGTTTAACTGGCCATTACAGGCGGTCACTCATTGTTATAGACCACCTCTCTCTGAAAACACCAGCAATTGGCCAAAATTCGCCAATCACTGGTTAGATTTTCAAAAGCCTGAAACCAGAACCAAGCCTCAGTTTCTCTCCAACCTCTTGAATCACATTATGTTGAGGAACTTTTACTGAACAATGTAAAAACCAAAAATATTGCCTATTGAAACTTTAGGAGCCCAGCAGACAGTTGTGGTCATCTTATTACTTACTGTTTGGTAGTGATTGGACCCCTCTCATCAATAGGCTCTCCAATGACGTTCATGATCCTTCCTAGTGTCTCTGGTCCCACAGGAATCCTGATGGGTGCACCAGTGTCAAGAACCTGCTGCCCACGGACTAGACCCTCTGTGCCATCCATAGCGATAGTTCTAACTGTGTTTTCACCTGAAGAAAAAAAAAAAGACATGAGCAAGGTCAGTATATCCAGATATCCATTTAAAGTATTTTTAACCATAGGATCAATTGTGCATGCTCACCCAGATGCTGTGCCACCTCCAGCACCAGCCTGCTCTCACGACCAGACACCTCCAGTGCATTGAGAATGGGAGGTAGGCCTTCATCAAACTGCACATCCACCACAGCACCAATGACAGCCACTATACGACCATTGGCAAGACCTGCCTGAGCAGCTGGGGCAGCATAAGCCCTGCCTGTAAGGAAGACATATGATAAAACCAAAGCTCTATAAATGGCACAAAATTAATAAAAGTAAAAAAAAAAAAATAACTGCAGCAGCTCCATTTCAGAATACAAACAAGTGGTGCCAGGCACAACAAACCCCGCCCCTCACAAATGTTTTAGCTCTTAATGGACATCTCCCTCTCCGAACATGAGACTATGGGTTTGACCTTTCAAGGTCGCTCAAGGTCAAAGGT
>JAPTYQ010000015.1:25496291-25506923 GCA_029814465.1 Ostorhinchus cyanosoma | reverse complement strand
TCTTCATTTTTCTGTATCTTTAATGTGTCTTCCAGTTGGACAGTCTTGCTGCTGAATGGATGGCTCTTCCTCCCATGCCCTCGCCGAGGTGTTTGTTTGGTATGGGTGAAGTCGACAACCTCATCTTCGCCGTTGCAGGCAAAGATCTGCAATCCAACGAGTCCCATGACACCGTTATGTGCTATGACACAGAGTAAATTCACTGCATCAACCTTCTGAGTATTTTTACCCAGTGGATATTGTTTTAGAGCTCTGATGTGTTTAACTGTGTCGCCTCTTTTAGGAAAATGAAGTGGAGTGAAACAAAAAAGCTTCCCATGAAAATCCACGGTCACTGTGTTGTCTCTGAGAAGGGGCTGGTTTACTGCATTGGAGGAAAAACAGAGGATGAGTAAGGCTGCAGTGGCTCAACATGTCAAATTATAGATATTTAACACAATCACAGAGTGTGATTTTTTTCATTTTATTCATCCCTTTGTCTCATCACTACAGCAAAACAACCAATAAGATGTTTGCATACAACCATAAGAGGTCAGAGTGGAAGGAGGTGGCTTCCATGAAGACCCCCAGATCCATGTTTGGAGCAGTTATCTACAAAGACAGGATTATTGTGGCTGGGGGGGTCAACGAAGACGGACTCACAGCTGGATGCGAAGCCTATGATTTTGCAACAAACAAGTATGTGCAACTGTCAATGCAGCTTAAAGGTTTAACATTTAGGATTTAAGGTTTAGAGTTCAGAGTCTATCACGTTTCTGCAGAGCTCAGATCAAAGAAACACTTTAAAGCCTGTCATTTTTTATATTTGTCATGGCCATCTTACGCTACAGTACGTTCACATTGCGGCTTCAAAGATTGGCCCAAATCTAACTTTTTTCCTCATTTGTGACCCATATCTGATTTTTTTTAAAGACAGCATGAACAGCACAAATCCATTTTCTTTCAAATCAGACCCAGGCTACTTTATATGTGGTCCTAATTTGGATCCATATCTGATGTTTTGTGATGTGACTTCAGTCTGTCCAGTCATGTCGCATTGCATCTGACTTTAACATCATTAACATCACAATTCTGCACTAGAGGAAGCAGGACCGGGCGAAATCCATATTTACTTCCATAAATGCAGTGTCCTATGTGTGACGTCATGTCTTCTTCTGTCCGTGCGGGTCAGTACAGGACCGTAGACTGTTCTCACATGAGTCTGATGGAAGTCGCATTTGAATTGTAACATGAACAAACTTGTAAAAAAAAAAAAAGATTTCAGCAAAAAACTGGAATTGAGCATTAAGACCTGCAGCGTAAACATAGCGTGACATTGTCCCTTCTGCTTGGATGATGAGAGTGACACTATGCATTCAGGAAGTTCAAATCTGCAACCTCACCACTAGATGCTGCTAAATCCTACACACTGCACCTTTAAATAGATGCCAACTCTGTCTTTTACCTAAATTTTTGACTATTTTAACCCAAACAGCCACTGGTGACCAAAACCATCTACTGATCTAAAATGTGTAATAACATCTGAGCCGCTAATCCTATCAATCCATGGTGTAAAATACAGTTTGTCTTCTTTTCATGGTCATCAGATATGAACCATTTGGACGTTCAGAGGCTCCGTAGTGAACGTGGAAACACTGTCATCTTCTACAACATTAATTCAACATTAAAAACCCATGGAGTTGAATCAATGAAAGTGAATGAAGACGCTTGTTTTTATGTCCAGTTATTGATATCTCTACTGAAAAAGTCAGTTTTTCCTCGCTTTTGTCGATTTCTGATATAATAACCTCAACTTTAATCTGAGCTTTAATGAACATATACACGATTAGAGAATTAAATATAAGAAAATAGATGATGTTCATTGAAAAAAAAACACAAAATACAGTGGACAAAATTATGATAAGGTGAAATCTAAAGAAAAATTCATTTGCAAACTGCCACAAAAGTAGCACTGGGTCTTTATGGGTTAAAGCAGTTTGTTAAAGACTGTTTTTTTTCTTGAACCAGACAAATTCACTGTGTCGTTGTCATCTTGTTTCAGGTGGTCGCCCTTCACTGACTTTCCTCAGGAGAGGAGTTCAATAAACCTGGTCAGCTGTGACGGGTTGATGTTCGCTGTAGGAGGGTTCGCCATGGTGGAGAACGACGACAAAGAGTGTGGACCCAGTGAAATCATTGACATTTGGCAGTATGTGTTCAATTGTTTTCATTGTATTTACAGTGTTTAATGAGCTCATCCTGTTCACTTTATTATAGCAAAATGTAGCTTCAACTCTATGATACAAAAACATATACTAATAATTCAATTTCTCTCTAGGTATGAAGATGACAAGAAGGAGTGGACGGGCATCATCAGAGAGATGCGTTACGCAGCTGGAGCCTCCTGTGTGTCCATGCATCTGAACGCAGCCAAAATGCCCAAACTGTAATTAGAATTCCCAAATATCTAGTACGGTAGAAGGGACTGTTAATGTACTTCAGTAGACAGAAATACAAGCATGTACAGATATTTAGATGAGTGACTCATTCGTATCTTTTTTTAATAAGAAATAATAAAAAAAAAATAAGTTCACAGTAGTGCTAATATACTGTTAATAAATGTGTTTTTATATCCTATTGTTAAGTTCATATATCTTCAATAAAGCCTTCAGTTATAAACCCTTTTACGAGTGTTGCGGTCATACGAAAATAGCTGCTTAAAATACAATTTTTTTTTTTTTGTTAAACCGAATGCAGACAACATAAATATGCCTAAAATTACAAATCTGGTAAAAAAAAAAAAAATAGAATGTTATTTATGTCTCTTGAGCAACTGACAAAACGGCACAAATGCTGCTTATGTACAACTTTGTTTTATGTAAAAAAGCAAAGCAATTAATACAAAACTTTGCAACAATCTTATTTGACATAAGGTAGATTCACGTCAACTCTGATGGAAAAATAAGTCACACTTGATTATTATTAGCGTACTGTTTGTAAAATGATATATTCTCCAGTCACCGCCTGGAAATTCTTAAAAAAAATAAACAGGCGTTGCTGAATGTAACATTTCTTTATGCGTTCAATAAATACGTCCTTCAAGAGGAAAGCTCTCCAAATATTTTTTTCTTTAGATATTCTTTCCAAGCTCCCTCTGTCGACAGCTCCATGGAGTTCCATTCAAAGTGAGGGATCTGTGGAAACAACACACTAATCACTTGACTGTTTAATGTAAAAATACCACTGTAATATAAGATGTATGAATACCACTTTAAATGGCGCTCTCTAACCTGAACAACACGGTAGCCCAGTATTTCCAGGTGTCTTTTTCTCATCACAGCTTCTCCTTTCCTATGATGCAAGTTCTTGCAGAAGAACTTTGAATCAAGAAAATCCACAGCAACTCTGAGAGAAACAAAACGTCAAACATATTTAAGCTGTTGAAACAGGCTCTTTAAGTATAGAAGGTTTTGAAGTTTTGAAGGTGTTTCTACCTTTGTGCTCCAGGCGGGAGCTCATTCCTGATGTTTTCCAGTGAGTTGTTCCCCCAGTCAACATTTCCTCTGTGTGAGATCTGGCGGGTATTTGGCTCGTTGTAGGCCAGCGGCTCCAAGTGTTTGTCCAGTATGCATTCAAAGTCTGAAAAAACAAAGTGAAAAACCTTGTCACATGTTTGAATAACAATAAAAACATTGACTCATAACTGCACTCAAGTAGAGATGTGCAATACCACATAAAGTCTGTACACAATACTGGTACTTATTCTCACAAAGTAAATCATAAAAAAAAATAGTGCCATTAAAATATATGTTGCAAATGAATAAACATTAAAATGTAATAAAATGTATTTTATTGGATTTATATGGTGGTTCCAGTAACATAATTCTCCCTCGCCTCATCTTTATACACTGTAGCTAGTAATTAGGCATTTTCTTCATGACTTATTTCATAACCGTTTTTATTTGTTTTGCTGTCATACTTAATCATAACACACACACAGAAGCCTACAGGCATTTATAGAGTCATCATTTTTATGTGACTAGAATAGGCGGAAGGAGAAGTACGTAGTTCCAATCCACCTGTTGTTACATAGCACAGGTACTGGAGATAGTATAGTGACTTTGTACTGTATTTTCTGTTGACAATGAATCAGAAACTTAGCCCAAATCGCTGACTTTAGACATCAACCATTATTTATGAGAATCACTCTGAATGCTGAGATCATAAGCAACAATATTCAGTATCCCTCCACACAACACTACCCTATCACACTCATTCTAGAGCTGAGTGATAATGAATGAATGAATGAATGAATGAATGCCCTTTATTGTCATTATACATATGTACAATGAAATTAAAAAAGACAACTCTCCGGTGCAACACTCAAAAAATGTAAGAAATTTTTTTGCTTTTTCACTTGTGTCAACATTTTACAATTTTAATCACATTAGTTTTTGACTTCATGAAATGAAGACAAAACATGTTACCAAAAAAAAAATTTTCTTCTACAGAAACAATTACCCATATATCACCTTCGTACTCACCTACAGTATAAAAATATGGAGTGACAACTGATAGTCGGACATAGTTCATACCACCAAGAACTTCACAGAGGATTTTATGGATTTGCTGCTGCATAGGACTGATGGTACCATTCCCTGAAAATCATTTTAGAGACAGTAGCAATTAGTATAAGTTTGTAGGAATTTTGCCTTTAAAGCTAGAGCGTCAGAGTATCGAATTACCTCTCTTTTGCCGGTGCTGGCAGTAATGGCCGTGAAACCAGGGCACTTGAAACTCGGGACATTCAAGACACATGGCACGATTAAGTTCCATGAGGCGCTGTCGAATCCGCAAGTTGAGGGAATTAGACAGGGCTGTAAGAAGTAACATGAAGAGTTACACATGAGTAATGAGTTAGGGGGTACTAATACAACATTCATTTGATCAAATAGGGAACATACTTTCTAACTGGGCATCTAACTTTCCCAGAAAGTTGATGCTGAAAATCTCTTTGACAAGTTCTTCAGGAAAACGATCAGCCAATGCCAAGGAGTATCCCAGAAGAACGAGCAGATGTGGTTCAAAGGAGCCTTTAAAGTATAAGCCAGTAAATGTTAGTGGAAGTTAAGTTTATTTTTTTAATACTGTAAAATTACAATCGACTTACTGATATGAGGGATGAAACGTTGTATACAGACGTCAAACAACTCGTCCACTTTTACAGGATCATAATTCAAGACAGAGAAGGGCAGCAGGGTGGCATATATTGAAGAGTGGTGAATCTAGAAAATAATACAGGACATGTAGTGAATATACAGTTATATATTCAATATACAAGATGTTATGATGTCTATTAAAGCACCTTGTCAATGTCTCTGATGGCCACATTGGCGATATGGTCCATCAAAGGAGGGCAAAAGTGGGCATTCCTGGTTAAGAGCAGGGCTAGATCAGACATATTGCTCCCATTTAGCTGATCCACCATCCTCTGAAGAGTTATCATCGCATCTTCAAGAAGCATTTCCTCAAACCACTCCCCTGAAATGTGCTTGAGCTCTTCAAGCAACAAGTCTAGCCGATCAGCTGTTCGAAGTCTCTCATGTCCGCAGCGATTCAGGTTTTGCAGCAGGCGGACGTACTTACTGGGAGTGTTGTGGTGGTACGAGGGGTCGTTCTGCACCCATTTGGCAACAGCAAAAGAAATGGTGTTGAGCTCACTGAGGCTGCACTGGGGCACCACAGAATCGACCCGGGAGATCCCGTCATCGTCCAGTCGTGGGCAAGGCAGGAGCGTCAAAACACGAGTCAACATGGTCACTTCGAAAGGGAAGATACTGTGCAGCAAAAAGCTGGAAGAAGAAAAGGAAGCATCCCACATTTTACCAAGAAAGTATCAGAATTATTAAAACCAAAGACTAAAGGCTAAAGCTAGAACTGTCATTTAAAAAAATCTGTTTGGTTCTCCTCCAAAATTAAAGGCTCATGGTGAAAAATAATAAAATGGCTTTGCATATATGACCTTAAATCAGCAATGTGAACCATATCATAATACTCTCATCACACACTTTTCAGCCTCTATAAATCAAGACTTTCTATATTACTGCATCCCCCAAAGGGCAGGCGAGGTTATCGTTTTTGGTTCCTTTTTTTTGTTTGTCCATTTGTTTGTCAGCAACTTTACACAAAAACTACCAGACCAATTTCCATGAAATTTTCAGGAATCATGCAAGGTGGTCCAGAATAGATTACATCAAATTTTGGTGAATGTAGGTCAAAGGTCAAGGTCTCCAAAAATGTGTTTTCATAATGATAAGAGATAGGGCAAATCAGGTAAAATATTTGCGAGGGGCGGGGTTTGTTGTTCCTGGCACCACTTGTTATACCTGAAACGTCATGAAAATTAAACTAATATAGTCTTCTCCTAAAAAATAAAAAAGGCTTATGCACATATGCAAAATAACTAAACAGAACTCACACACCAAACTAAATAAGAGAGCCTAGACCAGCAAGACTACATACAAAGCTATCATTTAAATACTCTTTAACTTAGATAAACACTTACTTAGTCAAAATGTTTCTGAGTTTAGTGAAAAATTCCGGATTCTGGTATTGTAACAGCAATAATGCTTGGGTAATTCGGGCCACTTCAACTGGTTTGTAGAGATGAAGGTTTCTTTGGATCACTGATGCCATTCTGGAAAATTATATAATCATAATTACATTTTGGCATTATTAAAACTAAGCAGTGAAATATGATTCTTATATGATACTTACTTGTTCAATAGGCTTAGGTTTCTGCTCTGAATCTCTTCAAGTGCTTCGATTATAGCAAGAGCCTGGTATATATTGAACTCATCTGCCAACAGAAGGGCGGTGTTTTCTAACCTAAAAGATAAAAAATGATTAATAGACTTGTTAAATCAGAAGATAAGTGAAAGGGCTTTGATGTTCATCATAAGACTAGACAACTAACCCTTCTCTTATCTCTGGATTGGCTAAGGGAGCCAAACTGACAAACAGTTTGGTGAAGGAGAAAGGATCAGTGCTTGAGTCGATCAGTTCTATTAGCCTCTGTTTCGCGCTGATCCTGAAGTCATAGTTGTGGAACTGCAGGGACTGATACAAGCCCATGATGATGGCGATATTCTCTGAGTTCTGCCTGGGAATGTTGCATAACAGGATCTGATTGCATTTTTCCAGCAGAGGCCGGTGGTTGTATCTGATATTACGAAGGAACTGTACCACTCTCCGAGGAGTGTTGTAATTTGTGGGATCTGCGGTGTCCAGAAGTTTGTCTACCCTGTTAATGAGGGCATCTCTGAGACGTGGAGAAACCAGGGAGGACACGCCGATCATCAGGATTGTTAAAATCCTAGGAAATCATGGCAAAGGAGCTGATTAAATACACAATATGAAACCCTTTTTTGTGTGAAAAAAATGTGTCTGTCCCATGACTGACCTGGCATCATTAATAGATGGCAACTTCTCATCCAGAATTGCTGTGATATGACCCATCAGAGGACTGTGCTGAAGGTGTAGGTCACTGAGACAAATGGCAAACTTGGACAGAGATGCCATTGGCAATCTGCAAATATCCAGAGCAGTGAAACATCTCATTAATTAAATGATTAGTCAACTTATGAATTCTTCGCAGTTAATGGAAATAGTAATAATTCTGTAATAATTCACACTTTATTCTGAAAACTAAAGGGAAGCAGAAATTAGGGACTGGCCCAGACTTTGGTACATGGTACAATATTTTATTTTACACATGGACTAATTTTAAAGTTGTTTCTCAAGGAAACTACAAATATTTACTACTACTCCAATTGTTTACAACTGATAAATTAAATGTTTATTCTCATCACATTATGGAAATGTGTGATAAACACAATGGAACACAGACATGAAATATGAAAACACCAGACATATAAGAAAAGGTATACCCCATCAATCTTTAAAGACATGATGGTGATTATTTACATTGCTAAAATTATTTACATGTTTTAGTGTGTAATATTTAAGTCTCTCATGAACTACGGCTTCTTCTGCCCTCTGTCAATGCTCATAAGACATTTTGGACTTTGCTCAAATTGGACAATTATAGAATACAATACCTGTCTAGTCGTAGCCAAGCTTCTGAAATCAGTTGCTGAACAAGAGAGTCATGTGGATCCACGTTAAATCTAACAAAAAGGTATAAATGCTGTAGTGAGTGTTTTACATTTTAAATAAGATTTAGCATTGATTGTTTCCGTATCTGTCTGTACCTGAGGAAAGTGTAAAGCATGTCAACCAACATACAATTATCCATAAGAGCGATTTTGTTTTCTGCCAAAACACGGAGGGTCAAAAACTGGGGGTGACTACTGGTGAGGTCAACAGTCCGAAGCAGCTGTGGTTTCTCCTTCTGAAACTGCCACAGCATCCCCACAGCCCTACTGACATGGTTCACTGTGAGCTTAGCCTTATACTTCCCCACCACATCAAAAACATGATCTTCAGCAGAGCAAACCCGCAGCTGCTCTAGAACCTGGTCTCTGTTCACCATCACCCCATGCATTAGCCTACGAAGGCAGGGGTTCACACACTGGAGTCGAAACATCATTTAGGCACAGGTGAATTGGTCCACACTGAAGTCTTCATTGCATTAGTTCAGCTGTCCACTTCAATGTCAAACCAACAAAGGACTTCAACCAACAGGTATCAAGGTATCTTCAAGTTAGTCTTCTGACAGTGGATGTCCTACAGATATTTAGGGACCTGTGTCAAGACAAAAGAATACACACACATGAAGGAACATTACTATCAGCTTTGTCACAGATGACTTTAATCTGATTATACTGACTTTCAAAGGAAGCTCCTGTATGATAGGAAAACTGCTCAGATTACACATGTCGACCCCGAGTTTAGAGGGGTCTATCACATAAAACCTTACAGAAAGTCTCACTCAGAAGAAGTAAGTAGGTTCAGATACCACTACAGCTAACACTATATTCACGTGGGTAAAGAAACACTTACCTAAAACGACTCAGACACAAAACTCCCACAAAGTAGCCCCATCGTTAGTGAGATTTATGCAAGTTAAAGACACTTTAACAGTACTGATGTAACACAAACAGAATATGGTGGTTAAATAACTCATCCAAAGTCAAAATTAGCTAGCATGTGCGCCTCACTTCCGTAGCTGGTGACATAATGCGAGCAACAATACGAGCCCAGGGTTTTGACTTACAGGCAAAAAAAACCCCCTAAAGAGTCCTGTTGGTAAGAGTCGATGGATTTCTCAATACAGCAATAATTTAACATTTATCATTGATTTGTTGTCCGCCTGTGTGGTTACATTCCTTTTGCGATATTATTATTAAATATTGCCTATATAGTTTTCATTTATTTTACTGTCTATCTAAGTGGTTCTAACTATGAACGAAGTGTGTATTTTTCCAAGAATCTCAAATGAAAGTTTAAATATTTCTCTATACTTGAAAGTTTTGTTACAAGTGAACAAACGTCAATGGAGTGTTATGATGCTCATAAAAAGCACGAGAAAGTTGTACCTGAAAGTCCATTTTCGGAGCAGGAAATTACCCATGTTCTCCACCTTCTTGCCCCGCTGCGTTCACTGGCGCACGGTCTGCAAGTGCATTGACGTCTCTGCCGCGCCATCTTTAGAAAACACTGAGCTGGACACTGAATGAAACTTAATTTTAGCCGTTTCTAAAAACTGCTCGCTGCATGGAGTGATATCCCCTTTTCTCCAGGTGATGTGACTCCACATTATTATTATATCAAGCGATGTGTGTGTGGATAACACGTCGAAGGAGAAGAGTTATAACATGTAGACGGTAGAAGAACCCTTGTAATGTCTCGTTGTGCTTGCTAATGCTAACACCAGGCCTAGCGTTAACCTAATAGACCAGAATCATTTGGTGACCGTGGGGTAAGCTTGACGTTACTTGGGGCAATTTACACAAGGGGCGTCATTTGTGGAAATAACTACAAAAGCCCAAACATGTATATTTTTCGAACAGTCAATGAGACTTGAAACGCGTCGCTGGTAGCTTATGTTAGCTCAAGAGTTAAAAACACAAGCTAGCCTCATTTGGCTCGCTCTTTACTTCTGTCGCAGTTTTAATTGCTTTAATAATCGTTATTTAGCTGCATAACGTGAGAGGTCAGTAGCGATATATAGGAAACGCACCGATGAATTTTTACAACTGATTTTAGTGGCTTTTAAATAAGTTATTTGGCCGGTCAGACCGGTGTACGGTTTCGGGTGCTAAATTACATGCTATTGCTAAGTTGTTAATAAACGTGGTCAATTAACCTGTTTCACCTTTGTGTTGTGTTTCTCATCTTTAGGCATTTGATCAGTAGAGGAGGGGATCATGGGGATAAAGGTGCAGCGCCCTCGGTGCTTCCTGGACATTGGGATTGGAAATGTGCTCAGTAAGAACGAAACTTAGACTTTCTGAACAACCAAGACATAGGCTACATGAGAACAAAACTGAACTGCAATGCAAGTCACACCACTATTAAGTGTATAGTGTGGTTATGTGAACCGAACAAAAGCTCATATCACGATAATAGGTCACTTTATCCTAAGAGAAGGATTTATGTCACCATTTACTTAACATTTTAAGAAATTCT
>JAPTYQ010000015.1:25479299-25496191 GCA_029814465.1 Ostorhinchus cyanosoma | reverse complement strand
TCATATCACGATAATAGGTCACTTTATCCTAAGAGAAGGATTTATGTCACCATTTACTTAACATTTTAAGAAATTCTATAAATGTTTTCTTTAAATTGACTATATACTCAAGTAATAATTCTTTTATTTAGAATATTTGAGCAAAATTTACTATTAAGCAGAGCAATAAAAAATATTAATACATTAAATCCTAACAGAAAATTCTATTTAGTTGTACATAGGGCTGCATGATCTACGGTGCATTTTTTTTGCTCATTATTAATAGTATCAATGTTGATTTTGTAAAATGCACAAGTGACATAAAATTAATAAATATGATTGAAAATGACTTTCATATTGCATGTTTGACATAGTTAGTTTCTCTGTTCATAGACAGACTGATCCTTTTGACTTTCAGTCTTTTAAAATGTAATGCATTACATGACTTGGTGTTCTGGTTCATTTAATTGTGCAGCTCTAGTACACAAAACTAATAAGCATAATATGTATACATCAATCAATATTTATTTTTAAAGCCCTTTACAACATTTAAAGTGACCAAAGTGCTTTCCAATAAAATCAAAGAATATAAAAATGTATAATAATCAATAATACAAACGGTAATATAGAATACAATAAACACAAATACCAGTAATGTGTCACAGCGTTACTGAATGTTAAAAGCCAGTTTGGATAAATAAGTTTTAAGCCTGGATTTAAAAAGGCCAAACATGGTCAAAAATGTCAAGTAAAACTTTTTAAACATAGAAATGGTTTGTAATATGGTGGAAAACAAAACTAAATACAGGCTGGTTAGAGTCTTTCTGATCTGCCTCATGTACACTCTCCAAGTTAGTTGGTTCGGCCTTCATGCAGATTTTCTGCTTTCATCCAAATGCAAAATCACCATAAATGAAGGATGTGATTCCTGACACAATTCAAAAATCAAAATTAGCAATTGGCATCAGCAAACAATTGTCATAATGCGTAGCTTTAGTGTTTAGGAGGTGTATGTAATTGAAGTGTAAGTAATTGTAATACAGTGCCCTAACAAGTTAAAGTCTTTAAAGTGATCATGCAAAGTTCAATAACCTGTTGTTATTTTAAGAAAGTGTATATTACTACTGGTGGTATTTAATGAATGGCTGTCGTGTCAGACTGTGGTTAGTGTCACAACACTACTAGCTGATATTAACTCTGCTCTGCTATTTACACTGCTTTTTCCTCTCAGTCGGTAGAGTGGTCGTGGAATTGTTTTCAGACATCTGCCCCAAAACATGTGAAAACTTCAGATGCCTCTGCACAGGTGAAAACTGATTTCCTTATTTAGAGTATGTCAGGAAACTGAGATTTCTAACACAGTTTGATATCAAAAACTATTGTATTGTGCAGGTGAAAAAGGCATCGGTAAAGGAACTCAGAAACCTCTGCACTACAAAGGATGCCTGTTTCATCGAATTGTTAAAGACTTCATGATTCAAGGAGGTGACTTCAGTGAAGGTGAGTCTAAAAGTTGAAGGATTGCTAAGATTAAAGCATGAATAATTTATTTATGATTATTGTTGAATGTGAACCATTCATGGAATGTAATAATATTGTAATGCCTGTCTTTTTTTATTCATCCTGTTATGTATGCTCATGTCAGTGTTGAGTTGATCAAATCAGAATGAGTAATGCCATAAAAGATTTGTAGTTTTTTTTTTTTTGGGCTGTATAAGCTTAGTCTTTCTCTCTTCTTAACATTGTAGGCAATGGAAGAGGAGGTGAATCGATCTATGGAGGCTTTTTTGAAGGTAAAAGAAGCCACTGTCACAGCTGTCAGTTGTTATCCAAACCAGCGTTGGCTTCAAGATGGCAGTACAATCTTATCCTTTTCCCCCAGATGAAAGTTTTGCGGTTAAACACAACAAGGAGTACCTGCTGTCTATGGCCAATAGGGGCAAAGATACTAATGGATCACAGTTTTTCATGTAAGCACCATTTGTATCCTCTGTGTTGCCAATATATTTGGCTCAAATTCATCATTATTGTTAGCTTAAACTATTGTATTTCTTCTCTTTCACCACTCCTGTACTGTGACCCTACAGAACTACAAAACCCTCACCACATCTGGATGGGTAAGCACTGCCTGACTCTCATAGATTCATTCAATTGCATATCACACACTTTACATTATATGCATTGTATGAAATACTGTATCTATAGCTAAACATTGCTACTTTTATTTTAGCGTCCATGTGGTTTTTGGTCATGTGATCTCTGGTCAAGAAGTTGTTCAAACTATGGAAAACCAGAAAACAGATCATAACAGCAAGCCATATGCTGATGTGAAAGTTTTAAACTGTGGAGAACTTGTCCCAAAATCAAAAGGTTTGTTTTTTCATACTTTTTAAAGATGAGTTCAAACATTTTATGGCTTTGATCTGAGTAGGCAGAGTGTTTAGATTTTGTCATGCAGTGCTTTTAACATACCATATATACATTCGCAGCCAAAAAAGATGGAAAAAAGAAAGAGAAGGCCTCATCTAGTTCCAGCAGTAGTTCCAGTGAGTCTGAGAGCTCATCAGAATCATCCTCTGAATCTGAAGAATCTGAGAAGGAATCTAAGAAGCGAAAAAAGAAAGCAAAAAAGCAAAAGAAACTGAAGAAGAAGGAAAAGAAACAAAAGTACTTAACTCAGATTCACTCGTGTTACCATCATTACTGTGAACAGAGTATAGTGTCTGTATTCTAAGCCTTAATGTCTTTTTAGGTCAGAGGTGGTAGAGAGTGTAGAAGAGAAAGAAGAAGAAAAAGAAAAAGAAGAGGAAGAGGAGGTGGTTACATCTACTGTGCGTCCTGAAGAAATTCCACCCATCCCTGAAAACCGGTTCCTCATGAGGAGAAGCCCCCAGTCTGTCCCAAAGTTAAAAGAAGAGCCTAAAAAGGACCTGCGAAATAAAGATGAAAGGCAAAGAGAAAGGTTAGTCTGCTTGGATAGATCTCTTAAATAGAGTCTTTATTTTAATTTGTTTTGCAAATGTCTTTTGGTTACCATATGTTTTCTTCACAGCACTGGATTACCTTATAATTCTCAATCAACATATCAAAGGAGACTGGTGATGACACGATCTGGAAGGAAAATAAAAGGCAGGGGTCCGAGGGTAGGTGCACAACAACAGCTAAGAACATCATCTATATTATAAAAGCCAACTGGCCTCTGTGTGTGTCCGAAGATTCACACAAAATCCGGAAAGAGCTAACTGCTACAGTTTGGCATACTTGCGTATTTTTGGTCAAGGATGAGACTAGCAATAACAGAAAGATGATAGAACCAGTATTTTGGGAGATATCAGTAATTTTGGAATACAATAGCCTTACAGTCATGTGCTATGGCCAGAACACTGCATGCATTAATACATAACAGCATAAAACAGCGGTGGCCAACCCTGGTCCTCAAGGGCCCCTATCCTGCATGTTTTAGACATTTCCCTCTTCCAGCACACCTGATTCAAATGATCAGGCTTTCATCAAGCTCTGCAGAAGCCTGATAACAACTGTCAGGTGTGCTGGAAGAGGGAAACGTCTAAAACATGCAGGATAGGGGCCCTTGAGGACCAGGGTTGGCCACCCCTGGCATAAAAACCACCACATCAGGAACCCATGGATCCCCACATGTCAACATGCCGGTATTATATTTAATGAGATACGCTTCTATTAATTTGCAAGGGATATTGACCACTAAGCCAGTCAGTATATTGAAATGGAGGTCTTAACTGGTTTGTTTAGCAATAAGGACCAGCTTGCTGTATATTGTTCTGCGTAGTACAACTACTTACCAAAGAAATCAGTAATTTGTTAAAAAAAAAATTTAATGATTTGATTTTAAGATTTTTTTTTTTTTACTTCTGTTAAATAAAATAGTCAAAGCGTTCAGTTGGAACTCCATACAGCCATTATTTCCAAGTAAGATCAGAATCAGACAAATCCAAAGCTGTGTAAGAGGTTAATAAACAGCCAAATGCTGTGTATCATTGGTTTATCTAAACGTATTAATCACATTTGAGGGGATGGTGGTCATGACTCCTTTACGCTGTGTTTGTGTATAAGATGGAGTAATAAAATAGTTTGTCATCTCTTTTCCAGCGATATCGGACTCCCTCACGTTCTCGTTCAAGGTCCCGAGATCGTTTTTGGCGCAGTGAAACTCCTCCTCACTGGCGTCAGGAGATGCAGCGACAAAGGATGAGAGCAGTCACTGGAGAGCGATGGATTAAGGGTGATAGGTACGATACCCTCACTGTTTACAGCATTACCTGTATGTCAGCACCAGGGACATGCAGCACTTTACACATAAATCAGCAGCAGGAAAAAAGTTCATTTGTTCAACTTAAATTAAGTACAAACTGCAATGAAGCTACACAGTTGTTATGCTAAATTCAGCTGCACAAACGAACTTCAAATTTGCTCCCTCAGTGGCTCATAAACGGAATCATACATTACAGGCCTTTATAATGGAGTGTGCTTCAAGAAACATGCACAGGTTGTGTCTTTTTAAGGGGGTCATATTTAGCTAAACCCACTTTTATTAGTCATTGGTACATTTATTTATGTATTTGGACCCTAACAGTTCAAAAAGTTTGAATTTTAACCCTCCGGGTGTTGCAAAGCTATGTTTATATTAATTTTGGCAAAAATCGAGTGGATTTCTACAACCTGCTTCAATTCCTTCTTAATTTGTTACATTTTATAACTAGTTACGTCACAACATTTGCACATATAAGGTCAAGACTTTCGACAAGTATGGTATAATTGTTTATTTGCATCAGCAGTTGTAGTCCATACTGGAAAATATGTCCAAACTTCGAATTGATTACCTAAAATGTTCAGTTGTTGGACAAACTCAAATGGCTGAACAGGACAGAGAGCATGGTCCTCAACTTGGAGGGGGTGGGGTGTGAAGTGGATCATTTAGATTTAAAGGGCCAGCGCTCAAAACACCCTTTCTCATGTTATTAGTGAGAAATAAGGTTGAAGATGGAACTGTGGAGTTGAATTAATGAAGAATATAGACCCAATCATAGCATTTACAGTTTATATAGACTACTGGGAATTGTTTTAAAATGCATGATTCCATTTAAAATAGCAAAATGTCACTCCATTAACAGCTGTCTTCATCAGCTCAGCTGCACCATAAAAATACTAGTGAAATCTAAAATCTGCCAGAAACATGAGTAAAATAAATTTCACTGGAAAATATAATGCACATTTGGCAAGTTGTAAGAAAACCATCTAGCTAATTTAATGTAGAAAACAATACCTCGACATTCATTTCTATAACTGCTACATCGTCTATAGCAGGGGTCACCAACCCTGGTCCTCGAGGGCCCTTATCCTCCTGGTTTTAGATGTATCCCTCTTCCAACACACCTGACAGTCGTTATCCAGCTTCTGGTGCATGTGTTTTAACTGCAGCAGGAAGTTTTACAAGTAAAATGGAAGCAGCTGTGAAAAACATGCTGTGGCTCCACTCAAACAGAGTGTAATGTATGGTTTTCCTCACTGAAACTGTGATCCTGAACACACTGCATGGTTAACATTTGATACGATAGTAGAAAATGTCAGACTGAGTAATAGAGCTTAACGCAGAGTAAAAAGTACATCAAATGGTTCAAGTGACACAATACTGATTCATGTTTTTGTCTTTGCTTTATTTACCAGTTTTCACGCATAAAGAAATAGTCAGTAATTATATAGACTGAAATGAAAACTTTATTATAATCCATTTTTCAGTGGTATCACCCCAACCTAATCAGTGCATTCTCCCACATTCTGAAGGGTGTTGAGGACAGTTAAAAGCAGGAATGATGCTTTCAGCAGTTTGATAATGTTTCCTTCTTTAAAAATATTGAACTTCGTTGGGTGAATCTAGCATTACCAGATGTTATGTTATAAAAGTTTAAAGGAGACATTTAATTCTGAACGTTTTATTGTTCCTTTCAGGGGTGATATGAATGACAACAAGGATGAGGCTCCAAGAAGAGAGAGGCGGTCCTCCAAGACAAAGCACGAACACTCGGCTGAAGGTAAAAAAGACAAGAAAACAAGGTCTCATAGATCCAGAAGCAAAGAAGATGATGATGACGACAAGGATGAGAGGCATAGCAAACACAAGGCGAAGAAACGAGCTGAAAGCCGCAGTAAAAGCAGAGAGAAGAGGAGACGGTCTGTAAGCAAGGAGAAGGGAAACAAGAGTCACAAAAGTGATGACAGAAGAGGTCACTCCAGGAGCAAGGAGAAAGATGTGTCCAGGAAAGAAAAGGAGTCTGAATCTGATCAGGTTAAAGAGAAAAGTAAACATGGTGAATCTGATAAAAAGCATAAAGACGATACAAAAGGAAGAAATGGCGAGAGGACTAGGACAAAGTCACAGAGCAAGGACAGAACCACAAAAGACGGGCACAGATCGAGTAGCAGGAATAAGGATAGGGGTGGTCCTGCTGGATCTAAAGACAAAGAAGAAAGGCGAGAGAAGGACAGAGACAGAGGCAGGGACCGAAGCAGGAGTCAGGAAAGACGACACAACAGTGAAAGGGAGAATAAGAGGCGAGGATCATCCAGGAGTAGAGACCGTCGAACCAGAAGCCCAGACAGGAGTAAGACCAGAGACTCGCACAGGAGCAGACGCTCCAGAAGCAAGAGTAACAAGAGAGATGGGAGCAAAGAGCGTTCTTCTCACAGGAAGGACAAAGACCGAGAACCTGCCAACCAGAAGAGAAGACACAGCAGCAGTTCTGACAGTGATAGAGATGAGAAAAGAAGGAGTCACAAGAGCCCCGATTCCAAACGGAGAAGCGCAAATCGTCCCTCCGAATCCAAAGACAGAAGAAGTCCAGCAAGACCGAGACCAGATAGTACGAAAGGCCAAAACAGAAGTGGCAGCAAAAGGAATAAGTCCAGCTCTAGCTCCAGCTCTGACAGCGACTGAGCTGGAGGTGGAATCATAAAAGAACAGAATGAGACTTTTTAAGTGTTTTGTACCCATTACTCATGTAGAATGAAGCATCAGCTTTCTGTCGACAGTCAAATTCCACTGAGTGGGGACTGATTCTGTCCCCTTCTAGCCAGAAAGAGAAAAAAGTTTGCAGATAAATTAAACGTTACATGTTGAAAAGATGAATTTCCAACACTATTAAGAAACATATCATGGAACCTTTTATCTGCAGGGGACTTTTTTCAATTGGAACTGTGAATTTGACCCACCAGCTGTATTTGACTGCCGATGGGAAGCTAACGCTGTGTGCCCAGTTTTAGAGCAACAGGTTTGTGTTTCCAGCATGTACTACAGCGAAAAAGGTTCAGATTCAACCTAGAGGGTTCCTTCAATTATCCATGAGGTGAGGGTTCAGTTTGGAGGCTGTGCTTTTCATTTTAGTTTTTGTCAAATTATGTTTTGGCTTTAGAGCAGCTCCAATTTCAGACAATTTGTTTAAAAAAAGGAAAAAAAGTTAAAACAGTTTTTACTGCAAAAGAGATGCTTTTAAAGCCTTTCCCCCTGAATACATTTTCTACTCTTGATTTGTTTTTATGCTATTTAACCCAGGTGGTTTGGGGAGAAGGATTGCCTTTACGTTTGTCAAACTGTTTGTTGTAGTTACTGTAACTACAGCAGTCACAATTATACTTTGATGCATGTTTATCCCTGTCATTGTTAGATAATACATGAACATCCATGATTTTTTTGTACATCCATGACCTTTTACTGTAATCCTGTTTGTAATTTTGAGATACCTCTGGTTTACATTTTGAATGGAGAAATGTCATTGCCATGCTGTAAGTACAACATAAAATCAATTTGTATAATTTGTGTTTTGTGCAAGTTGGTTTTAAGATGTCCACAGGACTTGCTGCATTGTAGATTGAATTAAAATGCCTGAATATTAGATTTTTAGTCATTGCTTTAATATTCTATAAATGCATTTACAAACAGATCATTATTTTTCCAAACACTAGCAGAGAAAGTAACTAACCTGTGATAACATTACAGAACTTAAATATAATCTGCACTGTTAACATTTTGTTATCCTGAAATCAATGACACTAGATTTATTCTCACCATTTCCCAAAATCCATATTCTTTATCCTATTCACATCATGCGGTACATCAGTGTTCTCTGCTGACAATGATGTAATTCTGTAAATGGATTACACAGTCAAACCCTCAGTTTGTGATGTGGTAGGATTAGACTGCATGCCATTTAAAAAAAAAAAAGAATGATACTCTTGATCTCAACAGAAATCTAAATTCCAATAAGGAAAGGTAATGATAAATTTAGACAAATAACACAATAATATGATACAGTACATGCATTTATTTTTGCACCTGATTTTTGAAACTTAAAGTGACAGTGATTTGATTTAAATATACTAAAAGAAAGGAAAAAACAATTTACCCATTAATCACCCAAGCAGATGTAGAAATCAAGGAGAAATGAATTAGAATTTTCTGTCAGCTGTTTATTACTGTTACATATGGTCACAATCCAGCGACGAGGAGCTCCTTCAGCTGCATGTCTGATCAGTCCCTCTACCTAAAAGGTGATATATGATGCAAAACTGGTGACAGATTTAATCATTAAATGTCAGAACCTGATTCAGTGTGACCAAGTTTAAACAACTTGGCCAGATATTTTAGTCATTGCTATTATCAAAACACTGTCTGAATGCTATTACAGGCCATTCAAAAAAAAGGATGTTTTTCTAAATCTCAAGCCTGCAGAAAAAGGAAGATATATAGGAATATGCAATGTAAAGAAGGTGTGTATCAGGTGATTCCTGTAATGACTGGATCTTTCAATAACATCCAGCTGCTCAGTAATTGATAGCAAAATGCTATTTCCAGTTTCCAGGAAATGTGTTTTTGGACAACAGTATTTGTCATTTCCTTATGCAGAGCATCACTCAGTGATTAAAGGCAAATGAAAGACAATGTCTACATGAGCTGAACTTTTTCATTTTGGTTCCAGTCCAATTAAAGGTGGTGTTATGATTAAATCATTTCTCTGTTAAATACTCCTGTGTTGCTCTTCATCAGGATTTGACCAACCACCAGAAAAAGATCTGAATGTTTGAGACACACCAATGATGCAAACCGTCTTAAGTCAGGGGTGTCAATTATGGGGCCCACGGGTCAAAACTGGTCCACCAGAGGGTCTAATCGGGCCCTTAGGATGAAAACCTATACCGAGATATTAAGAGCCAAAGGTGTCATTTTAGTTCAAGGGCACGCACAGTCCAGTTTGATCTCAAGTGCATCAGATCAATAAAACAACATTAACCTATAAATGATGAAAATATTTTCTTTTACATGCTATCATTTAAAAAATGACTATTCGAAAACAACCATGAACAAACTGAATTTTTAAAGACATAAGTGGAATTTTAACACTATTATGGTCGTTACAAAATGTTTTTTAGATCCACTGCAATGTGTACGTTGTAATGCACGTGGAAAGGAGAAGCTGAGGCATAATATTGTTGAAACTGCACTTTGAATTTTGCAATAAAACAATAACAAAAATTGGTAGTTAATACTTATAGGTTATTATGCTATTATTTTACTGGTCTGGCCCACCTGAGGTCAAACTGGACTGTATGTGACCCCTGAGCTAAAATAAGATTGACATCCCCATTCTAAGTCATGCATGTTCCTTCATTTCTTGCCTTATAGTTTTCTTGATGTTTGGGAAGTTATCATTTCTTGCCCTATTATGTAATTAATTAGGAATGAATTATGGTCAATTTAAAACTCACCTATCACCATGTAAATCCAAGTCTCCTTTTTGCTTCCTGAATATCTACAGCCTCATTCAGCTTTTTAACATTCTGCGTGGCAGAGGAGACGTATGTGGGCATTTGTACACCGGTGTTGTCCTGAACGATAAAACTAGGCCTGACTCCGCCAAAAACGGGTCCGAGCCCTCCTCCGATGCCCTCCCTCGCTGCTTTATGAAGTGGAAACACATTTCTCTGAGCTTGTGCTGCTGCGTTGATGACGTGCCTCGAGTACAGTTGAAACTGGTTTTCTTCTTCAGCGATGATCAGTGCGTTCTTTGCTTCAAACTCATGCTCATTTCTCCTCTGCTCCTGCTGCCTGGCATAGTTTTTAACCTGGATGTTGAAAATGGAAGATAATTGTCAAGTGGGTTATCACTACAGCCACACAATTGTTAATATTGTTTGCAAATATAGTGTAATTCACCATTTGTGTGGCGTTGAAGTCTTGTACTTTCCTTTCCTCCTCTCTGTTCTTCTGAGCCTTCTGTTGCTGTTTCTCTGTGAATATTCTGTCGGCTTCTTTCTTGGCCTGAAGCGTCTCTCTGGCGTTCTGTTGCCTGGCTTTCTCTCTTTCCTCCTTTTCTTGTCTCTGAAAAGTACTTTGTGTTAATGGTTGACTGTTGGCTACTGCAACAACAGGAGGCCAAAACTTTATTTCACTTGCTTAACGTGGTTGTCTCTGAATCGAAACTGGGCAAAGCACAAAAAGGATTTTTAAATGAACTAGTTTAACCCATAAAGACCCAGTGCTACTTTTGTGGTAGTTCCCAAATGAATTTTTCCCTCAAATTAACCTTTTTTAAGTGATTTATCATTATGTATTATAATATTATCCCCTATGTTTTGCATTTTTTCAGTGTAAATCATATATTTCCCCAGTCTGAATTTACTAATCATGTACATTTTCATAAAAAGCTAAAAAAAAAAAAGAAGCTCAAATTAAAGTTGAGGGTTATTATATCAGAGACAGAGAAAACTGAAGAAAAAGTGACTTTTACAGCAAATATATCAGTAACTGAATGTCAAACCAAGTGTTTCCATCCCCTCTCATTGATCCAACTCCATGGGTTTTACTGGTGAATCAATGTTGTAGAAGATGACATGTTTCTACATTCACTACAGAGCCTCTGAACGTCCAAATGGGTCATATCTGATGACCATGAAAAGATGACAAACAGCAATTTACACTAATTATTTATACGTATTGATAGGATTAATGGATCAACGGGGATATTAAAGATTTTAGATATTCAATGCGTTTGGTCTCTGGTCGATGTTTAGGTCTTTATGGGTTCAGAAAGATCCGATGCTTTCGTGAATCAGTGCCTCCACACTCAGTATCTGATGTTACCGTGGTCTCTCTGTGTGCCATGATCGATGCCAGCATAGCAGCCTTCTGCTCCTCCTTGTCTCTCTGCAACTCTGCCTGCATTGCTTCCCTCTCAGCGACAGCTCTAGCAATTCTCTGCTCGTCACTCTCAGTTTGCTGCTGTTGAGTGACCGTCAGTTTGTCTCTGATCCTCTCTCTGCACATCTGGGCCTCTCTGAAGAATAGAAATACCTTTAAAGCAGGGCTGTCAAACATACAGCCCACCAAAGGGTCCAATCTGGCCCATAGGATGCATTTGTGAAATGCAAAAATTACACAGAAGATGTTAACAGTAAAGGGTGTCAAAATAATTTAAGGTCAGAGGCCACATGCAGACCAATACAACTATATTTTCTTTCTCTTTGTTTTAGTGTTAAAAAATAAAATTACAAGAAAATGTTTACATTTGCAAACTATCCTTTCGCATAAAATGTGAATAACCTGAATAAATATGAGAAAAGTCAGTGCAATTTTAATAATATTCTATCTATTGCTAAATGTTTTGTACCTTTGTAGATCCACTGTGATCTGTAAGTAGTAATGTACATGTGTAAATGATGAGATGAGATGAGATGAGATGAGATAAGATAAGATAAGATAAGATAAGATAAGATAAGATAAGATAAGATAAGATAAGATAAGATAAGATAAGATAAGATATGCCTTTATTTGCCCCACAAGAGGAAATTCCAGGTATAAGATATTATTCCTCAGAAGCTGAAACATAATATCATTAAAACATGTAGCTCTAGGACAAAAGTTCACTCATGTCAGGGGGTTCAAAGTCTTTTTGTAATGTTTTAAGGCATTTGTTTTTGTCACTTAAACTAAAAAAAAGCTAAAGAAGATGTGAACCTTAAAACTACTTTAACTTTTGCAATTACCTCATTTTAAAATTCCCTTAAGTACAAAGATGCTTAGAAGACTTGAATCATGGAGAGCATTTAAGGATAATAATTTAGCAACTGAATTAAATAAAATTCACATCCCATTTGACATGTTTTATATCAAATCTTTGTGAAGTACTGAAGTTAATGACCACATTTTGATTTATTTGAGAAAACATTTCAATAACGTGAAAAAGAAATACAGTTGTGTTAAATGATTTCTCACCTAAACAACTCGGCTTCTTTGTCTTTCCTTAACTGCACCATTTTCTGTTTTGCAGAGAGGAAAAGTTTTCTTTGCTCCTCTTCCATCTCTTGTTTTTGTGCATCTGCTGCTTTGATGACATCTCTGTTCGCCATATGTTCCTGTAAAACAAAAACTGCATTAGTAAACATATTTATTATAAAGGACACAAACTATTTAATAAAAAATACTCTAACAACTGATATATAATATACAGTCTTCTAAATATGCAAGTACATCCTACCAGGTGTGCTTGCATTAGATCTCTTCTCTGTTTTTCTTGTCTTTCTTTCTCCTTTCTTTGCTCCCAGTGATAGAGCTCTTGTAGACGTTGGATTTCTTCTCCTTCCTTTTTGTTTTCTAGCTTGTGTTGCTCTCTTGTTAGCTCATTTTCTTTTATCCTAAATATTCATGATCAAATTATAATATGAACAACACATATTTCATTTGAATATATGAGAACAATCACAACAATCACCATGAATCACCACATGAGGAACCATGTTTCCACTTTATTATTTAAATAATCATCCTCATTATCATCAAGGTTGAGTGTAAGAACTTACTGGCTCTTCAGTTCCTCTGCAAGAGTCAGATTCTGCAGCTTTTTCTGTTGTGTTTTCTCCTGCTCTTGTCTCAGAATTTCCTCCTCTCTGTTCTTTGAAACATCCAGGTATTTTTTCTCCACATCTTTGGAAGCACTCTTAATTCTTTGCTTCAGCTCAATCTGTGCCTCCCTTTCCTTCAGCACTTCTGACAGCAAGAGTGCACGCTGTAAAAGGTGTCCAAATTCTTAATATAACAAAGCAAATGACACTAATGCTGCCCAAATGACATCATGACCCAGGTGATACTCACATGTAATCCTTTGACTCGGTCCGTTTGATAATACAGCTGAATCTTGGCTTTTTCAACAGCCTCTTTCCGCTTTTGTTCCTTATATTTTGCTTCTTCAATGTCAAGCAGCTTCCTTTTCTCCTCCTCAAACTCCTCTCGAATTGCCTTTGCCTCGAGCTTCTTTTGCCGTTGTGCCTTAAATATCAACAGATGCAGTGCAGCATATTGTGTTTGTTGGAACCATACAAGCAAAAAATAAACAGTAAATGAAATATGATGAAACTTACAGCAATAGAATTGGACCACAGTTTCACCATTTCTTTCGATTCCAGGTGCAGGGCCTCCCTCTGCTTCACTGCCTCTATCATACTCTCCTTTTCTTTATTAACATTGTTAATTTCATCCTGAATCCTCAGCCATTCAGCCTTGGATAACACAGCGACTTGTCGTAGGTCTGGTAGTTGAATTTTCCTGTTGGCTTCCTCAACTGCAAATGCTGTTAAAAAAGATTAAAATGATCCATTTAAATAAATTGCTGTGTTAAAACTTTCAGAATATGCACCATCAAATTTAGTAAAACAACTTTTTAACAGTTGACACTTCACTATTTCTCAGGGGCAAACATTGGACTGTCTACTCACTACATTTAACTGGATACTTTAATTATTAAGATAAATAAATAAAAGATTTAAGATTAATACTTGATATATAGCAAGGTTTTAAAATGTGGTTTTCAGTCTTCAGTCATGTGGTTTTCAGTCTTTTAATGTTTTAGTACTGACTTTTCCCTACATAGTACCCACCCATCCTGTGTTGTAGTGCCACCTCACCCAAAATTAAACATCACAAAAGATGTCCAAAAACTGAAAATCCATTTCTCTTTTAGCTCTTCTTAACTGCCCCCTCAGATTTACTTGGTGTCCCTGTTAATAAAACTGAATTCAAAGTCATTCAAATTAGTTCCACTTTCAGCGAAGACATCAAAATACTGCGGCAATACTGATGCTTAACCATTAATAATCGAATTATGTCAAATACTGGATATCAGTGAAAGGGACCTGACATGGAGGACTTTTATGAGTTATGGAATATTTTTACATTGTTGTGTTGGTATTTTTCATCGTAAAGGATCTGGATATATCATTCCCCATCTTTCATTGTTTTCCATATTAATTCCTTGGAAGAAAGAGATTTGAGTACATTTCCACCACCGCAAGTTTATTTCTTCTACATAGCAAAAGTTAGTTTAGTTTTGTACCAGTTTATATGGAGAGACATCCAGTATGAATGATAGATTGAAATAATATCTAATTGTGGGCTTTAAAGTAATCTGTCATCTGTGTCCATCAGACTATGGGCTGTTTGGTTTTTATCTGCACTTTTATCTTTTTATTTTAACTATACTTTTTAAAAAAAAAATCTGTATTCTTGTCTATGTTTTCATCATTTGTCTTTTATTTTGTACTTTGAATTACTGTGTATGAATTGTGCTGCAAATAAAGTTGCCTTACCTTCTTTATTTCCAATACATGACTATAGACTTTCTGTATAAAAGATACACGGTCTTATTGACTTTCACGTCCTGGTTAACTTTACAAGTTAGCACTGTAAAAATTAGCCTTACTTAGATACACAGAACCAGACTTTTCCGTTCTTACCTCCCTTACTGGAACCTCTCCGACGGCCGTACTGAATCACAGAGGCCATTTCTATTAAATAAAATAAACAATAAATGAAAAAAACTCATGAAAAACCTTGTATTTTATAAAGAAAACGCTCACTTTAGCGTTAGCCAAAGGACACACGTTCGTTTTACGTCGTATCCTAGCAACGCCTAAACCAATCCGATGCGTTTCCGCTCATGAACAGCAGGTGACGCTGGGGGACTCAAATGTGAAATTACTTTTGACACACATAAACTGTAGCCAAGTAGAAATAACCTGTAGCTACACGTCTGTATCCAGATCCATGTGCTTATGTGCAACAGCCTCTTTTTGGACACACTAGGATATGTTACAGAAAATAATGATGGTGTTTTACTGTTTCACTGTTTCTGTTTGTGCTGATTCACAATGAATACAAGTTGTCTTTAAAGACTGTAAATGCTGTTTACACTTTGTTTTATTTGTTTTGTTTTTATTTATTCATACTGGTTTTCTTGAGCACTGCTTCATATTTGTATTTTTATTTTTTGTATATATTTTCATACTATTTTTACTGTAATCCTCAGTTTTGATGCTTTTAATGGTGGTTTAAAATATTGAATGCCATTAAAAATATATAATTATTAATGGCTGTAATTATTATAAGAATGATCATTAATCCCAAGACTCCCTGAACATTTTCATTTCAGATAAAAATCACCATGGTTTTTTACTTTGTGTTTTCATATCTCATGTAACTCAGCTTTATACTATGTGATATTAAGTGTTTTTTTGTCATAACAGAGAGATGTAAAAGAAAAAAAAAATCACACCCTCCTTATTCACTAAAACAGGAATTACAGATGAATCATCTAATGATGTCAGAAAAGATAGATCTGTTCAACACTATGAGGAAGGGAATGGTCCGTAAGGCTTGGAGCAGATAAAATAGTGTGGTTGTGACCAGGGAGTGAAATTACTGAGCCAGTGTCACGTGCAGCCTAATGAGTCATGTGATAAACAGTGTCTGCTGAATTAAGACACAAAAAAATGACTCCTCTGACCATAAGTGGAGGAATGTATTAACAAGTAGTGAAGTTTTGAAGTATTGCTTTCTTCCAACAGTGAACCTATCATATTGTCTGGTATACTGAAGCAATGTTTATTGTATCATAAAGAAACATTAATGATCTTTAGTCAGTGACTCCTGCTTTCTAGTTTAAGGTTTTAGAAACTAAACACAGGCCTGTGAGCTATTTTCATATACATGCTGAAACTCGACAAGACAAATGAAACAAGTTTATGGTTAGCCTCAGAGCAAGTCATATTAAATGATGATATCTGCATAAAATGAAACAGCAGTGGTAGGAGAGTAAAGTTATGCAGATTTCACAATTTGGCCAAAAATATGTGCTACTAGTGTGTTGACCTGTGGGGAATCACAGGTTCTAGATCCTCTGATACTATTCACGACTTTGCATTCTTTACTTTCTTGATAAATTCCACTATAGTATTTTCAGATGAATAACCTCTCAGCTGGCATGCCTGTTTCTGCACCTGAAATTTGACAGCATGGTGATGTGACCCTATTTTCTATCTGTGGCTAGGTAACCTACTTCAATGATGATTCTATGATTCTGGGCATAACAATGTGATTGGCCATTGAGAGGCCATTATATTCCAAAATTACGAATATCTCCCAAAATATCAGTCCTATCAACTTGCTGTTTTCGCTTGTCTCTTCCTGGACCAAAAGTACATACAGTAAGTATACCAAACTGCAGCAGTCTGGTCTTTATGGATTTTGAGAGATGCCAGAGACACACAGACAGATTTATAATATAGATGAGGTTAATGATATGTTAAAGCATCAGTAAGACTATGCACTGATAAGATAATTTGTGCACCACTAGCCAGACATGGACAGAAAAACACATTTTTGTTCCATGCTGTGATGAGTAGCAGTGATCAGTATATGCTCATACATTTACTAGATTTCACGGACAATTTATTATTTCTTTTATTGCAGTTATTCACATTTGGGATAGATAGATAGATAGATAGATAGATAGATAGATAGATAGATAGATAGATAGATAGATAGATAGATAGATAGA
>JAPTYQ010000015.1:25451671-25466876 GCA_029814465.1 Ostorhinchus cyanosoma | reverse complement strand
TAAATAATTGGTGTAAAATACAGTTTGTCATCTTTTCATGGTCATCAGATATGACCCATTTGGACGTTCAGAGTCTTTGTAGTTACCGTGGAAACACCATCATCTACAACATTGATTCACCAGTAAAACCAACGGTTGGATCAATGATAGTGGACAGAGACGCTTGGTTTATGTTCAGTTAATAATAGATTTTCCTGAAAAAGATCACAGAGACTTTATTGTCATTCAAGCATACACAAGAATGAAATTCTTCTTTTGATGTAAGGCATCAAGCAGCAGCAACTCGGGTCATGCCTCTTACAGTCAGAAGTTACATTATAGTGCATACATAAGCACATACATGACGTTTACAAGGATACAGTACATGTGAGCACCATGTTGGGATTTTTGTCAGTGTATACAGTAGGACTGACACATGGGAGGGGGGGCAAGAGGGGGAAAAAAGGGGAATGAGGCAGATTGAATGGGTTAGGTTAGGAAAAAGTCCCTTTTTCTTCAGTTATCTCTGTTTTTGAGATAATAACCCTCAACTTTAATCTGAGCTTTAATGAACATTTTCATAATCAGTAAATTAAATAGAGGAAAATACCTGATGAATTCTGATAAAATGCAAAATACAGAGGATAATATTATAATAAATGGTGATAAATCACTTAAGAAACATTAGGTATAGAGAAAATTTAATTTAGGAACTGACAAAAGTAACAACTGGGTCTTTATGGGTTAAAATATATTTCACTGATAGTACATAAGTAATGCTCTGACAACAACATTTACTTATTGTGGACTTCAGATCTGAATAATACGTTGCTGCTCATTTAGCTTCTACAGCTTAAATGTGTCGGAATTGAAGCATTCCAATGTATTTTACAGTCCTTTGAATGTTAAATGCTCTTGAAACCTGCAGACCTGGTCATATCTCAGGTCTTGTGAATATTCTACTGTGCTGTTAATCCTTGTTAGGATTAGGTTAAAGCCCCACTCACACTGGAAATGGGTTCAAAACGCCATGGCAACGACAAGAATGAGGGGGAAAAACATGAATAGTGAACAGTGCAGAGGCTGCTTGTGGTTTAGTGAAAGCGATCCTCATTTGTTTAAGATTTGTATTCTGTTAGTGATGCTTCTCCCCGGGGTCGGGTCCTCCAAAGCGCCCGTCCGTCCGTCCGTCCGTCCTTCTGTCCGCCTGAGTGCGCACCGCTGTCATGGAGGTTATATTTAGACTGTGAGAGAAAATAGCGGTGTTGGGTGATTCCTCTGAATGGTTGCTAGGGTTTTTGTCAAGGACCTGCCAGAGACTAGAGCGCGGATCAGAGAAGAGGAGGAGGGGGATGGACGCTGCACACAAATACCAAAATAGGATAGAGCCGCCTGCGACCGTCCTGTACGCATGAGCTAAAAAGAGCTTCATACCCTGTGGAGAGAAGACACAGCCGAGTGTTTGTGTTCAACAGCACGGGTCACTCATGGAAATATGAAAGGTAAGCTGAATATGTCTGTGTATGAATATGAAGCTCGTGTGTATTTATTTCTTGTGCCATTCGCCATGGATCAACATAGCGCGTCGTGTGAATAATAAATGAGAATGTGACACCGCGATATTACTTTGCTATTGTGTCAGCTTCTGTCATGTGATAAGTGGCATGCTTGCCTGTTTTTTTTCCCTCAGATACCATGTCACAGAAACAGACTGAGATCTACACGTATGACTTCTGTGACCGTGACCATCCATCTGAGCTGCTGGATGCTCTCAGGCAGTTTTACCTCAGTGGTGCGTTCACGGACGTGGCTCTCCAATGTGGCGAGTCCGGGCAGGTGTTTCACTGTCACAAGGCGGTGCTTTCAGCCCGGAGCTCCTATTTCAAAGTCATGTTTACAGCTGATATGAGGGAGAGGTCGAACAGTTTGATCAAACTGTCAGGGGTTGATGGTGGGGTTCTGGTCGCTTTGGTGAACTATGTTTACACAGGCCAGGTGTGCATCACAGAGAGCAACGTTCAGAGTCTGCTGGAGGCTGCGGACCTCCTGCAGTTCACCTCCGTCAAACGAGCGTGTGAAGAGTTTCTCATCCGCCACCTGGACGTGGGCAACTGCCTGGGGATGCACGCTTTTGCGCAGCTGCACCTTTGCCTCGGCCTGGAGAGGGAGGCGCGCAGGATCATGCTGAGCAGATTCTCAGAGCTCATTGAGCAGGAAGAGTTTCTAGAGCTGGACCATGATAAGATCAGATCAGTTTTGGCTGATCAGAACCTCAAAGTGCACAGAGATGAAGTGTACCTAGATGCAGTTGCCAAATGGGTAACTCATGACTTAGATAATCGTGTTCATCATGCTGCAGACCTGCTGCACACCATCAATCTGGACCTGGATGAGATTTATTTCAAGGCTTCATTGGAGGTACACAGACAGTTCTTACTGAGCAGTGAAGGGAAGTTGAAGCCTTTGATTGTTCAGGCTTCAAAACCCAACCACAAGGAGATAAGTGCCAACAGAAATGTGTCTTCGAGTATGTATATAATAGGAGGATACTACTGGCACCCACTTTGTGAAGTTCACATCTGGGATCCTACAAGCAACACATGGGTGCAGGGAAAGGACATGCCAGATTATGAGAGAGAAAGCTACAGCGTCAGTTTGCTTGGGGCAAATATCTATGTAACTGGAGGTTACAGGACAAACACTGTTGAGGCTCTGGACACCGTTTCAATTTATAACTGTGACTATGATGAATGGACTGAGGGCTGCCCCATGATCACAGCCAGGTACTACCACTGCTCTGTGGCCCTGCATGGCTGTATCTACACTCTTGGAGGCTACAGAGGAGGAGCTCCAGAGCAAGAGACTGAATTTTATGATCCTTTGAAAAAGAAATGGTTCCCTGTGGCCAAAATGATCCAAGGTATGCAAAAACATTTAGGTCAATGTTTGTTCTGGGACATGGCACTTTCACTGCATTGTCCTTTTGCTATTACTTGAAGGTTACCATGGTGACAGACAGTACACCATGCACTGCAACTTGAGTAAATAAAGAAAACACCTTCATCAGTCAATACATCAATATATGTGCTGTAAATGCTCACAACGCAAGAAAATGTAGAAATCTGCTGCAAATATCTAATATGGGCAAAACAGTTACACTGTTAATGTTGTCGTAAAAGAGGAAATACTGATACATACAGCAAAAAATACATAAAAGATGGTACAAATATAGTTATAACAGAGGAAATTACACACAAATACTCACCACACAAGAAAATACACAAACATGCTACAAATACAACACAAGAAAATAATACATTGCAAATATACAACATATGACACTATACACAACATGAGAAAATATGGACATGCGAATAATCAAAGCACAAGAAAATACAAAAATATCCAATCAAATGTATTAGATGAGAAAATCCAGAAATATACAGTTTAGGGAAATAATGACACATGATCTGGATACACGAATACACAACATGAGCAAACAGACGTGTTGCAAGTACTTTTGATATAAAATACCTTGCAAATACACAACACAATCAAATAATGCATTGTAAATAAAAACACAAGGACATTTAGAAACATACTACAAAAACTTACAACAGAGGAAAATTCAAAAACACATGACAAATACTCATAACACAAAAAATGCAGGAACATACTGCCAATGCACAGCATATGGAAAAACAGAAACATGATACAAATACACAACAGGAGCAAATATAAAGAAATGTGCTGCAAATAAAACATGAAAAAATCCAGTAACTTACTGCAAATACACAAAATACAAACACAAGAAACACATTTTAAATACTTTCAACAGAATGAAATACACAAACTCAGCACAAATACTCTCAACACAAGAAAACACAGAAATATGCTGTAAATACACAAATACGCAACATAAGCAAGTAGAGACACGTGCTGCAAATACACAACACAAGCACAAACCACTGTTAAACATACTTAAGATCATATGGAAAGACTCTACAAATGCCCAACAAAAGTAATGCAGTAATGCGCTGTAAATCCTGATTGGTGGTTGTGTTGTGAATATTTGCAGTGTGTGTGATTTTACTCAGGTTTTGTGTATGTGAGTATGTTTTCTTAAGTAGCAGTGTATTATGCTTTATAGCTACTGTATTTATCTGTCATAATCATATTACGTTCATCAAAAGATGTACCTTTCCCAGATGAATTTGGAAACTTTCCATTTCCTGTTTTTTTTCCTTTGTGTTTCCTGTGAAGGTGTGGGAAATGCCACCGCAGCTGTAATGGGAGATAAAATCTATGTGACCGGAGGCCATTATGGATACAGAGGAACCTGCACTTACGAGAAAATCCAGGTCTACAGGCCTGATGTCAATGAGTGGAGTATCATCACAGTATGTCCACATCCAGGTAGGAGAACAAAGAAGACATAAAAACACGGACAGTCTAAAGGCTTTCCTCTAATTGTCTAATCCCTGTGTTTACAGAGTATGGGCTGTGCTCTGTGCCTCTGGACAGCAGTCTGTATTTGGTGGGTGGACAGACGACGGTCGCAGACTGCTACAACGCTGACAGAGACGAGTGGAGACAAATCTCACTGATGAAAGAGCGCCGGATGGAGAGTGGAGCTGTTGTAATAAATGGCTGTATTTACGTCACAGGGGGATATTCCTACTCAAAGGGGACTTACTTGCAGAGCATTGAGAAGTATGACCCTGAACTGGACTCATGGGAAATCGTGGGGACCCTTCCCAGCCCATCCAGATCACACGGATGTGTTTGTGTTCACAGTGTTTAGCCACAAGCCTTTAATATGTTTATGTTGCCATTTTCTGCCAAATGAATCAAATATTTAACTATATTCTGTCAAAATGGGTAAGTGTCTGGTACACTGCTGTACAAATCGTAGCCCATGTTTTGCACCTTTGAGTGACAAATTCACCAAACTGTGAACAATGAAGAACAATTACATTAGCCAATACTCAGGGGTGTCACAAGTATTACTATTATTATCATTAATAGCATTTTTTTTATTGGTTTAATGAACTTAAAAACTAAAAGAGCCATATTTGAGCAAGTTACAATGCATATGAATAAACTGAATTTCCCTCTGGCTACTTTTTGACTGTAGCTTTTTACACATCTTTTTTGAAAGTAGTCGTATTAGTGACGGCATGTTTGGACAACAAGGCCATAAAAAGTGTGATTTAAGGCATGCAGAGACATGGCAAATTACCTAAAATACATTTACAAGTGATATATCAGACCTGGAGATGGAAATACATTTGCTCAAAATGTTTTAATAGAACAAAACACATCATTAAGATGTTACTTAAATGCATACAGTGCTGTATCCTGTGGAGGAGATTAAAGCAAACCATTATATGTTCCTGCTTTACTTGACCAATATAAAATACAATTATTGAGACAATATGGAAAGTGGCAGTTGTGGTCTATTTTAAAACATTGTGTGGGTTTGAGACACTGTTAAAGGTTTTTAAAAAAATCAATATATGCTCATAGTTTGTTAATAGCAAGTAAGAAGGCTCTCAAGAAAATGGATGTGATCAGGTTTTTGAAACCTTGGGCTATAGAAATCTATGTAATCTAATCTGTCTATATAAATAACCACCAGACACTGAATCATATTTAACCCATAAAGACCCAAACATTGACTGATGACCAAAAGCATCTACTTTTATAAAATATCTAATAACTGTTGATCCACCAATCCTATCGATACATGTAAATAATCCGTATAAAATACATTTTATCGTCTTTTTATGGTCATTTAATATGACCCATTTAGATGTTCAGAGGCTCCATAGTGAATGTGAAAACACTGTCATCTTCAACAACATTGATTCACCAGTAAAACCCATGGAGTTTGGTCCATGAAAGTGGATGGAAACACTTGTTTTATGTTCACTTATTGATAGATTTGCTGAAAAAGTAATTTTTTCTTCAGTTTTATCTGTTTTGATATAATAACCTTTGAATTTACTCAGAGTTTTTCATGAACATTTACATGATCAACTATTAATTATAAGGAAAAAATACTAAATACAGAGGATAATATTACTATAAATTATTATAAATTACTTATGAAAGGTTAAATACACAGAAAAATTCATTTGGGAACGGACAGAAAAGGAGCACTGGGTCTTTATGGGTTAAGTAGCAATAATAATTTTTTAAAAAACTAAAGATAAATGATCAAATCACACTGGAAAGAAAAAATAACATGTAAAAGCCATGAAAAAGTGTAATATTGGCAAAATGATCAATATCACACCATTTTGGGGGAAACAGTGATGATTTGTTTCATCACGTCTATTTTGATTAGGAAAATTAAACTACAGCGACATCCCGCGGCTGTGACTTTTATAACACCACACATTAGTTGCTGAAAACCAAACACAGAAAATCAAAATCGCGTTTTACACGCTTCCTATTTTGACCCTCGGTGTGATCCGTAGCACGCAGTACCACAACGTGCAAGGAAAAAGTCATACTTTCGATTGAAGCAGAAAAAAACTGCTGCTACCGGTGACTAAAACCAGTAAGTATGTGTTTTAAATCTATTTTACGGTGCCTTCCAGTATGTATTTTTTGTGTCTCAGAGGTTTGCAATTAGAACATAACCGTTTCTTTACCTTTCGCCTTAGAAAAACATGCTGTAACCAGAATGTAACCAGAGTAAAATGACGCAAATTTAACAAACGTATTTTAATAAAGAAGTGGTGACGACGTAGTACCGGAATAGAATGTATTATTACCGCTGGGACTACATCTAAATATATAAACTAGATGACTTGATTTATTGTACGGACTAAAAGGCCGGTGAAACAGCTGCGGGACATGAGCTAAGCTAACAGGTTAGCCGACATGTACGAAGCAACACTACACATGGACACTGACTCCTGTTTTCATGTCAGTAATAACCTTCATATTCCATTTACTTAGAACGTTTTGAGTCGTCTGTCTAAATTTCGTGATAATTCAAGTTGTGGGATATAGCATTAGTTTCATATTTTCTACTGTTTAAAACGATAATTGCATGAAATTAGTCGCTAGCCCTATTTTAAAACAGCACTACATGAGTTACTACAATGACACAAACATGGAATTTCAATTGGAACACAGGGTTTATGCATTTTCACAACACATTTAAACTGGGATGAAATTAGTAATCATTTTCAAAATTGTAATCAGAAACAAACATGGTTTATTGAACATTTTATTTTATGAACAATATAATTAATGAATGTGTCCTTGTCTGTGCAGGTAGTCCATTACCTTCTAGGACTTTGCTCATCATACCAATAATAAGTTAATGTAAAGCTTGTTTTTATCATTGTGTGCTTGGATAGATCTAATGTGGATCCTCAATAAGTCAGTTCTTCCAGTCATCACATTATCTGCATCAGCAACTTTGATGCCTTTCATGCATGAACCTCTGTCAAGATTTTTGAGTGTTTTTATTCATCTTTAGGCATGAAAAAAACAATGCAATTGACATTTTTTATGGACCTATTTTTCATGGATTTAGGAAATAAGCAATTGATTTACACTTTATAAAGCCAGTGATGCATGGTGTCCAATTTAGCGGACATGGGATTAATTGCAAATTTATTTTGGTATAAAATAAATGGAATTTTTAATAATGATATTAATTCTTTGATGTTACTTGATGCTGTATATTTTTTCTATCTTCAGGGGTGTTCTGATATCAAGGGATTTACAAGATGAGGGATGTTGGAGCATTTCTGACTTAATGTTGGCCATCTTGGTTATGAGTAAAAAACCACGATGGGTCAATAGGTGTCAGTTTGTGGGATGATGCACAAGCGTCCACTGTGTTGGCTGATTTGGAACTAAAACAACCACACCCATATAAGACAACAGCTTTGGAATGGCTGTCCACTATAGTGACCACGATGCATGAAGGGGTTAAAGGGGAAAATCCAGTTTTCATCTTTAAGCCTTTGTGTACCAACTCACAAGGACCTGCTACTTCATGTCATTGAAAAGTAATAGAACATCTTAGATTTTAACTGCAATGAATACGATCTCCTGTTCTTAAAAACATGCAGTGAAAAATGAAGAATTTGTGAGGCTTAGAATGCAAATGCTATTAATTAAATTCAGCTTCGAGGGCCAGATGTCATAAGGAAATGTTTTGCTGAAAGGACATTTCTTTTCTACACAGAACAATCATGGCAGAAAATCAAGAGATGTCTCCAGTTGAAATGAAGGTGGCGCGACAAATAGAGGTGATTCTGCATTTATCAGCATTAGTGTTTGTAACTTTCCTATCAGAATTCAGTCAAACCCCTAATAATTTTTCTTGATCTTGACTCTAGTACTACTTTGGGGATCATAATCTTCCAAGAGACAAGTTCCTCAAAGAACAGTTGCAGCTCGATGATGGCTGGGTTCCTCTGGAGACGATGCTGAAATTTAACAGGTTTGTTACATTTGCTATATCACGTTCTGTTTTCTATACTGTTGATATCTGACCCTTTTTCTTTAATTGGATTATTTGTTATTTTATCCAAGAGTGCTTGTTAAAGTACTTCTTTTTCTCTTCCCAGACTGAAGTCTTTAACTACAGACAGCAGTGTCATTGTTGGAGCTCTTCAGAAATCAAAGACTGGTTTGTTGGAAATCAGTGAAGACAAGATGAAAATCAGAAGGTCTCCCAACAAACCATTACCAGAAGTGAATGATGAATACAGAGATGCAGTTAAACACAAATCTGTGTACATTGTAAGTATTTAAATAGCATGCACGTTGACTTAGAATTAGGATTATTTAATATAATGGAAATTCTTTTTATTTTGCTAAACTGTGCATAATTATTACTTGGTGTGATATGATTTTTGTGTAGGGATCTGAAATGTTTTTCCCCCACTCATGTAGAAAGGTTTTCCACTTGAAACAAGCCTGGATGAAATTCAGGACTGGCTGAATGGAAAAGGCAACATAGAAAATATCCAGATGAGGAGAAACCTACAAAGGCAGTTCAAGGTAAATATAATGGATTTGTTCACACTCTAAGTTGTCTGTGTTTTTTTTTCCTCCCTAATATAAAATTTATTTTATTTGTTTTTTCTTGACAGGGATCCATTTTCATCTGTTTTGACACAGAAGAATCATCCAAGCAGTTCTTAGAACGTTCAGATGTAAAATCTTACAAAGACAATGAGATGCTTGTCTTATCAAGGTTAGTTGTACTCCATCTTGCCCTAAATTTATCATCAGCCGACCGAACACACATTTTTTCATTTTGCACAGAAAGAACAGATTTTTATATCATAATTTTGCAGAGTGCATTTGTACAAGATCTTGGCATTCCTCTATTACTGCATATCTGACAAAATGAACCCAACCAAATTAATTGGTTGCCTTTACCAACATCTTGAGGTGTTTTTTTTTTCTCCATCAACCCTTTGTGAAATTAGAGAGCGTAAGTGGTATGTTTGGTGGTTATTTTGAAACAAATGGCATCTCCAATAGACCATGATAACAAAGACAGAATGCACATTTCCACCTTGTTTTGTGCACTGTATGAGAGTTAACGGTTAATAAATGGCAGTTTAGGCCATTAGGACTTGCACTGACGTGAACCTGGACCTGGAGAAGTGTCAGAAGAAAACCTTACCTCCAACCTCATGATAACATCTAAAAGTTTTAAATCGGTTCATAACTTTTGTTAACAAGTATTGTGAATTGAAGTTAAACTAGATAGTTGGCTTTGGATTTTAAAAGGTTACGGTTGCTGTATAATGATGTTATTTCTGTTTTGCTCACAGAGAAGCCTACCATGCAAAGAAAGCAGAGGAGAGAAAACAGGTCAAAGCAGAGACAAAAGCAAAAGCTAGACAGTGAGTACAGCAGCAAATCCATTCTATCCTACAAAGTAAGGTACATTTAAGGAAAGGAAACATCACTGACCCAACTGTTTTTATTCAGCGATAAAGAAGAGCAGCAGAAACAAGCAGAAGAAAAGGAAATGGTAAGATTATAATCTAGATAGAACAACAACAGCAACTGAATATGGACAAAGTAGTGAACATTTCTCTTTTGTGTTTCAGGGTCTGCTCTTGGATGAGCAGACTGGCAGCTTGTTGAAATTTTCTGGAGAACTTGAAGATGTTTCAAGGGAGGACTTTCATGCATTGTTCAAGGGGCATGGAAGGATTAAGTGGGTTCATTTTACAAGAGGAGCCAAAGAGGTAGGAACACCATCCACCATAGACTGTAAGTCTTGAATTTAGGGTAAAGGTATATGATTAATTTAAAATTACTTTGTACTCTTAACCAGGGCTCCCTCCTCTTTGATGGAAATGCAAAAGAAGCATTTGATAAAGCCAAAGAGGCAAATGGAGGAGAACTGAAAGTCAAAAACAACAGCGTCACATGGCAGATACTTGAAGGAGATGAGGAGAAAGAAACGTTGAAGAAGATCATTGAAGCTCAACAAGATTCATTCAGGTCCAAAGCCAAAGGTAAGTTACGCTGCTGATCACTGTTCACCTTTTTATTTTCCTGTACTGTGGGATCATGGTTTGGTACATTTTGATGCATCAGAGTACTTTTTCATGTATTTAACAAAATGAAAGTAAACAGAATGGCCTAATTGGACTTGATTTGTCTGATAACACTTGACACATTCAAATGCTGCAAAATGTCAATGAAAATAAGATAAAATGAATCAATACAAGTCAGTAGACCACTGAATGTGATCACAATTCAATTACCCACCAAGTCAGTAGGGGCAATTTCAGTTTTACACAATAACACTGCCTTTCTCTTTTTATCAAAACTGAGTTCATGTTGACACAGTAGTATCCTTAACTTTGACTATAGTTTGAATAGACTTAGATTCAGGCCTTGTCTGTTCTAGACAAAGCAATATATGACAGGAACAAAGCTGACTGCTTAAACTATTTACTTAAAAAAAAAATGACAGTGAAATCATAGTGATGCTGTTATTGAGGGAAAACTCAACGGGTAGCACATCCCACTGCAGCAAAGTTGTACCATACATAGATGATGTTGGCAATGTGTTCCAGTTATCGTCAAAAAAACTAGTGTCTCTGTGCTGAATGACCTAGACATTGTCAGATTCATGTCTTAATATTTCACATTAAATATCTGCACAAATTTCAAGGCTAAAACTGTTAGTTTGCTCTGATAGACATTAACTAGTGTACTGAAACAATATAGAAATCTATAGTTTTTTGGTTTAAACTTCAGTGTTAGAGTGCTATGGTGAACGGGTTTCCATCCTGGTTTCAGTTGAGGGGAAAATTCAAGAATGGAATATTGAAATCCCATGGTGACAAACAAGAAAGTATTACATATCTGTCAAAATTCTAGGGCTTTAAACTACACAAACGCCTGCATACTAAATGATGATTCTTTTGTATTCTAGATTTCTAATCTGTTTAGGTGACTTAGTACAACAGTTAACATTCAAGGGTCTGTTTTTATTGATCTATCAAACTATTAAATCTACTTTAGGTGATTGTTTTATAGATTTGAGTACCGTCTGATGAAAACAACTGTTGTAAGCCACTAATAAATTAATTAATAATTAATCTAATCCATTCTAAAGCCTACCATTTCTGCAAAGAAATATCTAAAATGACTAACCCTCTGTAGGAATTTAATTTACTTCAATTATAGGGAACTTTTACAACATAAAAAAACTCATTTCAGGTTTTCACTAATTGGCAAAAACCTTTCCTATTATCCCACTCTACCGCATGATGTAATCTACAACGGGCTTTCATTATTTAGATAGACCCATAGTGGCAGAAATTATGCGATTTTCTTTAATACTCGTGTATATTGATCTGGATAAGGTGGAAGAGGACGATCAGGTGGGAGAGGAAGAGGAGGCCGAAGGGGACGAGGCGGCCGAGATCATGGCAGAACCCAGTATCAAGGCAAAAAGACGAAGTTTGACAGTGACGATGAGGAGGAAGACAATGGTGAGTTAATTCTGCATAATTTGCTTTCAGATATTCTGAGTGGGTGATATTTTCAGTCTCTCATTTACTTTGTGCTTTTCTTTTAGCTCCTGCGCCCACAAAGAGAGAACGAGAAGACACTGACGGTCCTGCAGCAAAGGTCGCCAAATCTGAAAATGGATCTTAGTCACAAAGTCACACTCAGAGTTTCTTCTTTTGTGAAAACATTTATTACAAACCGTGAAATGCAGAGGCAACTTAAATCCATTCCATTGAACGCTTCAGGCTTTGGAAAACCGTAGGAAGTCGACCTGGATGTCAACCTAGAGAACATTTGACATTTAATTTTCTTTTCGTATATTGTGCCTCCCAAATTATGTTCTTAGGATTCTCTTCTTACGCTGTTTTAATTTCATTATGATCAACAAAATCTTGCTCTTCAGAAGTCATTTAATTTCACAAGAACATTTTAATTAGTTTTGTAGGACCTGTGTGACATCTTTAAACTGTATACTATTGTCCTTTTTCCCGTGTTTTTTTTTTTTGCTACAGTGAATGACAAGAACATCTGCTTTGCTAGTTTTTTAAGTTTGCATATATGAACAGGAATTAAAGAGTTTTGAATATCAAGTGCATTTTTGATATTTTTCAAACTGATTTCCTGTATTTCTTTCTGAAATAAAAAAAAGCATTGTCTCAGATGTTATAGAGTATGAACTTACCGATTTCTTTTTGTGGAACTTGTAAGATGCTGGCAAGTCGTATCGAAGTTCTGGAAGGAAAGTCACTTGTCAGAACTATAATAGCATTGTAATTGCAAAGATATTATATTTTACTTACCTGCTATTACTTCCATCTTAACACCCCAGTCCTTAGCCTTCTTCTGTATATGCTGTTATTAGATGTAAATATAAAGCATTACACAGTACTCTTAACTAAAAGTAACTCAAGATGAAGTGAATTTTACCTCTCGTGTTGATGTTTTATGAAGTGAATACACTGCTGTTTTCGCCATTGTTAAAGCAGCCCTTAGAAACTTCATATCTATGCCTTGAAGACAGGACAAACAGAGGAAAATTTAAAGGTGATTCAATATACACAAACATAAGGCTTTTTTTTTTAACTCAGCCAAACTAGTCACGTGTCCAACTGAAATCACTGAACTAAATGAGAGCAGTTTTCAAGTCTGAAGTTCATCCTGATTCTTCAACCCTGACAATGCTAAGAGGTTCAAGAAGTCCTGAATCCAAATTGTTAATTCAGCAAAAGTACATAAGTAAAGTTATGGTGAGAGCTGTGGCACTGATTCAGAATGACAGATGTATAATCTGTGTTGAGAAAAATGGTTTGTTTTTCTTATTGTCTATGCTGGACAGTGTCCTTTTTATTAAGCTGTTTATTTCCCGACTTTACAGTAAAATTCATTAAATACATCTCAAAAGTACAGATGCATTATAAAAATGTATTAAAAGTATTAAATTAAGAGAACTCATGCAGAATAATTGGATTATTCTGCTTCAAATAAATATCAAATTAATTGTTTATTTTTCTTCTTTTATATTTACTTTTTGTCTCATTCAGACTCATGCCAAGGGAGTTTATTGACTGCCATGATTTAACTACTATATCTGTATTCTTAATCTAATAAATGTACTCCTGTAAAAAGGTACAATATAGCACAAAATTGAAACATTTAAAGTATAAGTACCTCACATTTGTCTTTAAGGATTGGGCATGAATAAATATATCAAATTATACTCTACCATATGCTCACCTTGGTTATGTTTAGTCCCAAAAGGTGGGTTCATTATAACAGTATCAAACTTTGCGGCATAAGCTTCTGCCTCCAGAGCACACAGGTCACACTGAACCAGATCCATGTTAGAAAGCTCAAATTCCTCTGCATTTCTTCTGAATATGTCCAGTGCGTCATCGTCGATGTCGAAACCAATACATAAACTAAAAGAAAAAATGCATTAAATAATGAAGACCACAGTGAAGTGACGGTAAAGAGTACAGTAAAACAGCTGGCTCTCTCACCCTGCATCCAGCACCGCCGCCCCGATGCTCAGGACTCCGCATCCACATCCCAGATCTGCCACCAGCTTCCCCTCGATGTCATCAAATGTGTTGTGAATTGTATAAAGCATACAAGCTGTGAGGGGGAAAAAAAGTAAATTAGGACAACGTCCATTTTCAGTACATTTATCACACGCTGTCTTCTCACCTGCTATATGAGGAGTAGTTGGATATTGTTCCAGAAGTATTTTCGGCGTTTCAAACGTGTCCACCTGCTGCAGGCAGCTCTCCAGCTCTTTAAGTTTCATTATTTAATGTGTTAACACCCGAATACTACCAATAAAACTCTAGGATATGTTATTTAAAGATTTTATTCCCTAGTAAAAACAGCTGTTGGTGTACACAGGGGCTTGAGCATGGTTAAGTATGACTTCCGGGAAAGTGTACACCAACAAAAACAGTCCGACCCTCTCCGACAACCATTGTCAAAAGTTCCGATACATTTTTAAGTTTTATGTAACCGTAAGTGTAGACCGTATGAAGCTTATATAAATTTTCATTCTTAGAGCTTCATAATTCATTACAGTATAAGTTAAATTAATCAATGTAAAAATAAATAAATAAATAAATAAATAAATAAATAAATAACAGTGAAAAGTAATGATATAGATCACAAGTCTACAAATTTAAAATTAAACCAGGGTAACTAAGACAGGGTAAATCATAATAAGATGATTGATGGGAGAATGTTACGGAAGCTTGATTTGTTAAAATAAAATATCCTACATGCTTGTTTACCTTTTAGTTCTGGTCTTCTTTCTTCAAGGCACATTTATCAAGTTCCTGAGGGCCGCTTTGACAATGGCAAAAACAGTAGTATATTCACTTCATAAAGTATTAAAAGAGAATTTTAAATATATTTTTGGTTTTATATGTGTGTGTGCATACATACACACACACACACACACACACACACACACATATATATATATATGCACACACACATTTCAAATCTTGTATAAATCTTCTCGTTTAAGCAGGGTTTGTAATAGATGCACACAAGAGAGTAGTTTTGTTTAAACAATGAGAAGCACATACAATAGGCATCAGTGCCACATCTACACATCATCATACACATGTGCCATTCTATCTATCTATCTATCTATCTATCTATCTATCTATCTATCTATCTATCTATCTATCTATCTATCTATCTA
>JAPTYQ010000015.1:25422035-25451364 GCA_029814465.1 Ostorhinchus cyanosoma | reverse complement strand
TATCTATCTATCTATCTATCTATCTGTCTGTCTGTCTGTCTGTCTGTCTGTCTGTCTGTCTGTCTGTCTGTCTGTCTATCTGTCTGTGTTTCAAAAATAAAAGTCCTCTGCGTGTTTTATATGTTTAAGGAGAATATGATTAAATACCTCTTGGAAATTTGTACCCACGAGCACTCTAATAAAATAATAAAATATCCTGTTATTTATCCATTTGCTGAAGGCGGGGCAGCTCCTCCCAAATGTTGCTTAGAAACACGAAAACAAAACAGGACTTGTCAATTGTGAACAGTGCTGTTTGGACAGGGAGTACATAGTAGAATCGAAATGTCCGAATGCATATATTAGCGGAAATTTAACATAGACTTAACATAGAATTTTATTTGGATACGTACTTTTGGACATTCGCCAGCAACAAGGACGTATTGAGTCATATCGCGAGAATGCGCGAGAACATGGAAACAAGACAACAAAAATAAATTTGTGGACAACAAGCCAGAGTGCATGATGGCGGCGTCGCTGCTACGCCGGGACAAGAAAGCTACTGCTGCCCACTTAAAGGCAGACTTAAACCGGACTGACAACAGCTCTGGGGTCCGACAACTTCAGGAGCTACTGGACGCCGTGCTAAATCCAGAAAAACCAGCAGCGGACACAGAAGCTCTTGACTGGTGTAAATGTCTAATTGCAGCAGGCGAAGGTTTCGAGGAGTTCTGCAAAACGGTCCGGTCCTATGACAATGCGACTCTGTGCGGCTTGGTTTGGACGGCTAATTTCGTGGCATATCGATGCCGGACCTGTGGCATCTCACCGTGCATGTCACTGTGTGCTGAGTGCTTCAATAATGGAGATCACACAGGCCATGATTTTAACATGTTTAGGAGCCAGGCTGGTGGGGCCTGTGACTGTGGAGACAGTAATGTCATGCGAGAGAGTGGGTAAGTCCAGGCTAGCTGTTAGCTTAGGGAGCGCTGCTAACTAACATGTTAGCAAGTGGCGGTTTGACAGGTCGCGGTGAGAAATGAATGCTACACTGTCCTAATTAAATTCCCTCAGTTGTATATTATCAACTACAGATAATACTATGTGAGATGGCTGCCAATTATAGGGCTACTGTTTCAGTTTATGCGTGCTATTTGCTGTCATGTAATGACTGGGAAATATTAGCTTTGCTCAGAGAGTTAGCTTACCTAGCTAACGAATCATAACAATAATTCCTATATCAGCTGTTAGAGCTGCAGATTATAATTTTTCCTTTATAAATTCATCTAGTACCTTCTTAAAATGACTGAAACCTTTTCTCCTCGTTTGCTAATAGGAGCCATTTTAATATAGAATTAGTCTGCTCTATACCTGTCCCCTTCCATCGATAAGTGACAGATATTGGGAAATTGGATTTGTTAGTCTGATTTATCCCTACCGGCTGGTCTGGCTGACAGACACCTGTCATTTGTTGATTATTTTATTTGGGGTTATTTTGTGAAGGCGGATTCAGTCCCATGCAAAATATATTTGATATAACCGTGAAAAGTAGTAGTTTCTTTATAAAAGTGGGTCTCACTATGACTATGCGCACTAATGATGCAGCTGTCCAGATTCTCCTCAAATCCTAGCATTTCAATACTCATGTCATCTAGGAATCATTCACCTCAACATCAACCTCATTTTTCACTTAGTACCTCAACATAACCTCATTGAGTATATCTGAAAATCAGCAAAATTTAAGTAAAATCTTATGGGAAAAACTCGAACAAAAATGGACTTAAAGATAGAGACGCTAAGAAATTGCTGCATTAATACTTTTGAAATGTGTTCATGATTAATATTTGTCCCTCTGACAGGTTTTGCAGACGGCATAGGTTGAGAACTGGGGAAAATATTCCCTCAATACCTCATGACCTCCTTTTGATGTCAGAGATGGTCCTTCCTCGCTTCATCCTGTTTATCATACAGTATCTGAGAGATGGATACACTGAACCAGGTAAAAAACTCAACACATGAACTTAAGCAAAAGCTGACAATTGTCAGTGTCTTTCTCAGAAACCTAGTATTGCAGTATAGTCATTAATTTACTCGCATTTCAAACTTTACATGTCTTTTTAATCTTCTGTTGTATACCAAAAGTAAAAATACATTATGTTCCATGCACATCTGACATGACGTACTCACAGCACTGAGTCCCGTGTTTACATCTCTTATCTCACTTTACCAGACAGCTCAACCGAGAGAGATCTACAAAAAGTGTTGCAGCAGCTGGAACCTCAGATCTCTTTCCTAGAGGAGCTTACAAAGATGGGAGGAGCAATGAGGACTGTACTGACAAAGATCTTGACCAATCAGCAAACATTCAAAGAATTGAGCATGGGTAAATGTATATAATTTTTATTATAACTGATTTTGTTTTTGTGTTTTTTTGCATTGGAACTAAATGTGAATTATGAAGATACACCAGTTACTGTACTGTTTGTGCTTATTAATGTCAATAGGATATAACAAATTCATGTCCAGTTGAACTTTTTGTTCGTTGCCCTCAATGTAGACGTTGCACAATTTTTATTTTCCTCCCCTTTTGCAGGCCAAGAAGAGAATCTCTATGCTAAAAAGAATTATGAAAAGTATTTGTCAGCTTTGAAGAATTCAGGTTTGGTGTCTTTGGAGGAGAAAAGCCAAGGTGCGACAGCTGATGTCACTGTTGGCGCTGAAGGAGGCGCAGGAGCAATGGTCTTATTGGGTAACATATTCTTTGCATTTTTGTGTAATATGTATTAATCAAACTCCTATCAGTTCCATTATATCACTGTTTTATAGTGACATAAAATCCTGCTGTGACATTCCTGTAATATTCAAGCATTTCTAATTTCCTACAGATGACAGAATATTCTTTTAACTTAGTAATAATAATACTTTACTAGCACATGATATATTTAAACTGTCATTATCAAAATTAAGTCTAAGTGTGTGACATTTTTTGGAATTGAGGTAATTACACCAGCCCTAATGTTCATGTCAAGAGGAAGCAAACTGTTAATACCTGAAGGTGAAGGATACAGAAAATGTATTTCTTTGTGTCAATACGCAATGAAATTGATGGGTGTCTGTTTCTTTCTGTATTCCTTAAAGTCCCACTCTTTTCACTTTTGGCCAATTTTTGTGTGTGTGTTTTCAGGAGCTTCTGTACCTGGAAGCCCAGATGAGTCCAGTAAAGAGGTATATGGAACTACCTTTTTATTACCACATGAGTTTGATTCCAGTGGATTGAATGAATTTATTTTAACATCTGTTTTATACCAGTGGTCTATTAATAAAATGAGTAAAAGTATTGTTTAATAGTAGTTACTTCTTCTCCAAGTATTACTTAATGGCTGCTCGTTTTGACTTTTTGTACTTGAGTGAAATTGACAGTCACTTTCTTTTTTTAATTCATTAGGAGGACCAAGACACTGGGCAGTCTGTTGGACAGAGAAAGAGAGTGAAGCTAAGTACCAGTACCAAAGGTAAATGTAAAGCTGTGATGGATTTATTTCACATTATCGTCCTATCTTAATTTAACACGTGCTCTTTTCTGCCTTCAGACCTGTGTATTATTGAATCTTTGAAGCATAAGTGCTTTTTGGAGGAGTTGCTGTTTTGGACGATAAAATATGAATTTCCTCAGAAGATGGTCACCTTCTTACTAAACATGTTGCCAGATCAAGATTATAAGGTGTTTTTTCTATTATTTGTAGACTTGTAAAATGTAATCTTATTTTGCCTTTACATGCATACTGATTTGCCAGAAAAATGTCTTCATTATCTTGACTAGAAGTGAAGTGGCTTTAATAATTCTAGTTATGTGCATCAGGCTTTGAATCCTCATTTAAAAAGGAGTGGACCATAACAGTAAGCCTTGATTGTCTTTCTCTTGTCTGGCTTTTTCTTCCCGTCTCTGGCAGATCACTTTTACAAAAACATTTGTCCAGCATTATGCATTCATCATGAAAACACTGATGAAAAGCCATGAGTCAGATACCATGTCCAACCGCATTGTACATATTAGTGTGCAGCTGTTCAGCAATGAAGAGCTGGCTCGGCATGTGACGGAAGAGTGTCAGCTGCTGGACATCATGGTCACAGTGCTCCTCTACATGATGGAGAGTTGCCTTATTAAAAGTGAACTTCAGGGTAAGTTGCCCAAATATGTTTCTTGTCACTGCACCTCCATTAGTGAGATTTGTCATTGAAGGGCATCTACTTTTGACAGGTGGTTTTAGATATTTTTGAACTAAAATTCTGCTTTAAACCATGAGATTAATATAAAAGCTTCATTCTATTTATTTGTTTAGAGATCTAGAGTGATGAATATCTGCACTGGTTTAGTTTGTGAATAAAGTCTATGAAACATTCTGAGAAGAGAACCAGGACTGCTTTCACTAGAATGAAATGCAACTTTTTAATTTTATTGCATCGTTTAATCATTAAGTTGTCCAAGTGCTGCAGGATTTTTCTCTCTACAAACAGTATTTTTAGATTTCTTTTGTCAGATTTTGTGTAGCGCTCTGAATGCCGTGTGTCATTACATTGACTTTGCTCATGTATTTCCATCTGTTTTTCTTTTTCTTCTTAGATGAAGAGAATAATCGCCATGCTGTGGTGAACTGTAGTGAGGCCCTGTTGAAGAACAACACATACTGGCCATTAGTTAGTGATTTTATTAACATCCTCTCACACCAAAGTGTAGCAAAAAAGTTCCTGGAAGACCATTCATTGTTGATGCTCTGGATGACCTTTGTGGCATTTTTCCAAGGTCAGTTATACTTTGAATGACAATTTAACAGCACATATTTAATATTTCGGGTTTTTTGTTTTTCTTTGAATAGTCCAAGCAGGAACAGTCACTTTACAACATTGCATATTTACTCATTAAAAGACAGACAATTTACAGGTGGAAACTTTGCAGTGTATTAAAGGACACATGAACCTTGAACTGTTAGAAAAAGCATAGTAACAAACATTTTATATTTAAAGCAAATTGTTACAGCAGATTCAGTTGTCACCATTTGCATTGTCCGCTTGTGCAGATTTTGAGTTAGGCTTTAAATTTCTTTGATATGCTTAGTCATACAAAGGCTGATATAATCTGTAGTGTGATAATAATAATAATGCCTCATACGAAGGTGAGTTGTGTCTGTGTTAAAATTGTAGTTGGTGCTGCTCATTTGCCATGTCTGCTCACCACCACCCTAAAAATAACACACACCCTTGCATAGTGGGCTTCAGTATCCCCTTGCTGTCGTTATGGACACAGTGTCACTATCACATTGTATCCATGTCTGTTGCTCTACTTTTACTTTATGTTTTTCTGGTTGATACTGTTAGAATTGGCTTTGACATGTTTCTACAATGATAAATTATATACATTTTAACATCTTCATTAAATACCTCTACAGATACAATTGAAAGCAACAACAATATTAAATGTCTTTTTTCCTATCTAATCCAGAATCCCTTTTCTCCTTTGATAGGTATGAACCTAAATAAACGGGAGTTAAATGAACATGTCGAATTTGAATCTCAGACATACTATGCAGCTTTTGCAGCAGAGCTCGAAGCCTGTGCCCAGCCAATGTGGGGTCTCCTAACACATTGCAAAGTAAAAGTAAGACCACACGTTTCTCCTCCTTACAAATGGCCACTCTGAGCATTCTTAGTCATTCCTTCAAGATATGCACAGAAATCCTGTGCTGCATGCACACAGATACATGCATGTATATGTGTATGCATGTGTGAATTTAAAAAATATATCATTTGTCTTTGCACAGGAGACACAGGAATACACTAAAACTGTGGTTCGATATTGCTTGGAGACTTTGCAGGTCTGGTTTGACACCATTGGCTTCATTGATGAGGTAAGTTGAGCTGACACCACCTTATTTGCAAGTAAGCATTGTTCTCTGTTTCTAACAACACATATTTCTTTTACAGCCTGCTCCAAATCAAGTGACATTTCATCTGCCACTGCACCGCTACTATGCCATGTTTCTTAGTAAGGTATGTCAGACGTTGGGTCCCCTAAAGCCCTGTACAGACCAAAGATTCACCATGAGAGCAGCTGTAAACTGCAGCTACTTGGAAAGTCTGAATGTTAAAATCTGCCAGCTCATAGCAGTGCAACTAGATGAGACAGTATTTTATTTCCATAGTAGCAATTTCTCTGTACTTTTTTGAAACTGAATATAATTTGGAATGTCTTAAAATATGAATGACAATACTGCATCACTTGCTACAGATTCATTTCTACAATTGATGAAATGGCAAAAAAATCCCCCAAAAAACAGGAGGGTCAAGACTGTATTCCAGTTCTTTCCTTTTTAGGAGGTAGTGGTGCCTCAACTACTTCAGCAGAGAAAACAGTAGGCTAACTTTTTAACCAAGGAAATGGCTGATAACACTGTGCTTTTTAGTAAGCTACAGCCTGTAGATAATGAGAAAAACATACACTATGTAACACTGCACAGCCTCTGGGGTTTGACAAGCTGAGTTGCAGGCCATGGTATTACCTGCTTTAAGTCAAACTGAGATGGACCAGTCTATGTCTTAGTTAAATTTTTGTCATGTTGTGAAGCAAAGGATTTAATTTTAGGAAACACTCTGCATTGTGTTGTGCCTTAAAGTTAATTGTTTGGGATAAAATTCTCAGGCTGTGAAATGCCAGGAGTTGGACTTGGACAGCTTACTGCCCGACCCAGAGATGCTCATGAAGATTATGGTTCATCCACTTCAGATACAGGTATAAAATAATAACACCTTTACTTGCATATTCTCTAGCTTCCTAGTTTTGTGGTAAATACATTTTTGCCTTATATGTGTGTGTGTGTGTGTGTGTAGGCATGCCTCTCAGAGATCCACAGCAACATGTGGGTCAGGAATGGCCTCCAGATTAAAGGGCAGGCAATGACCTACGTACAGTCACACTTCTGCAACTCTATGATTGACCCAGACATATACCTACTACAGGTTAAGACTACTGCATCATATGATCTTTACTAATTTATTCACCTATGCAGTTTTATTAATATAAAAGACATTTTTGGTTTTGTTCTCAATTCCTCTTTCTGTATACATTCATTTCACAGGTTTGTGCATCAAGACTAGATCCTGACTACTTCATTTCAAGTGTTTTTGAGAGGTAGGCTCAAACTCCAATTGTATTAATTGATATTTTATTCCTTCAAAGGTCTTTTTATTGTCAAGATTGAGTAAAACAGTAACATGCAGTGTTACCATTCATCCATCTGCCAACACATAGTTGACCACAGGTGAACACAAAAGACATAATCCAAATTATATGAAAAGCAGTGCTTTGTTATGATGTATTGAAGAGCCTCTGTTGTGGCATACAACTTAAATGATGCAAGACCAGAGAGATGGTGGAATGAAATATGCAATAAGACCTAATCTCATGCTGTCTCAGACCAAAGGAAGACAGTCTGGTTGGTCTCAGGATTTGGGAGTTTGCAGCATTATGTGTTAATACAATTACAATCATTGACAACAGAGCGCTAGCTGAAAATTTTCATATGCTTCAACAGAAAAAATTAGCCAATAAATAATAAAAATGAAATAAAAAAATATAACATGAGAAGAAAAGGTTGCTTATTATTGGAGTGGGTTTCTTAGCACAAGTCAAGGAGGTGCTCAATACAAATTTGATCTTTCGGAGGAACAGCAGAATCCGTACAGTTAAGTAAAATATACACATTTAATATTTATTATCTTTGGTGACAGGTTCAAAGTGGTTGATCTGTTGACCATGGCATCGCAGCACCAGAATGCTGTGCTTGACTCTGAGCAGGAGAGACCAATGCTAGAAGGGGCACTGACCTTCTTGGTCATTTTGACAAGTCTTCGTATTCATTTGGGTAAGTGGTACATCAGAAAACACAGTAAAAGAGTTGTGATTTAACTCGGGTGGTCCTCAAGAAGCCTGGTGTGTATATTGGAAGTACTGATTGCTTTGTATTTGCTTGCACACTTGCCTTGTATTTTGACATAAGGGCAAAAATTCTACATTTTGCAATGTTTCTGACTGATTCACTGGCAAATATGATACAAGCAGCAAAGTGAATCATAATCTGTAAATTTTTGCATGAAATGTATGAAATATGAAGCGGTGTTCTGCCTGGTGTTGTACTGACACTGACCCTAACCCAGTACAGACAAGCTGGTGTATATTTTCTTCTACTGCTTCTGTATTTATGGAGGACACTGAGAAGCTGAAAATATTTTGATAGTGTATCAGATGTTTTGCTGCAAGCCAGAACTACATAATTAAATGAATCACAGTCTCATCCTGTGCAATAACATGGTCACAAAAGGCTGTAATTTAAACGTCCAGTGTGGTAATGTTGGATTGAAAAGACAGTCAGTATTAGTAACATGCAAAACATCTTCCAAAAAGTATTTTCCCTAGTTTAAGTTTGTGTTCCGAGTTTAGTTCCATGATACATAAGTAGAATTAAATACAAATTGTAATCACCACGAAATCCACAATAAATGTAATTTGTCTTCACAAAATCATACACCCTTATTGTAAGCCAAACCGAACTGCATCATTTAAAAAGAGCAGCAATAACATCTGTCTGGATGTTTACCAGGATGTGAAAACTGCATACTCATTCTCAGCTCAGTAATGATAGGGCTGTTGCACAGTAATGTATGGTAGACCTGGTATTTCACTGAATTTTAATTCAATCAGATCTTTACTGGTTCATCGTTGTTTTAACTTCTTTTCAACAGGTATGACGGATGATGAGATCCTTCGGTCTGAGATGGTCTCTCAGTTGTGTATGAATGACCGTACACACAGCGCATTATTAGACCTTGTATCCTTCAATATTTGATGAATCCTTGTAGTAGTATTCCAGGAATCCAATCATTTTTTCCTAAGCATATTCTCTTAGATTCCTGAAAATCCCAACCCTAAGAGTGGGATTGTTCCGGGAAGCTGTAGTTTTGAGGAAATGCTTTCTGCTGTGGCAGACTTCAAAGCTCCAGTGTTTGAACCAGGAGGCTCTATGCAGCAGGGAATGTACACACCTAAAGGTAGGACACTACATTACTAGTTTGCCAATATTAACTGTAGGTTTTCAGAGATTTACCACAGTCTTGAGACATGGGTTTATGTAAGCCTTCTTCAGGCCACTAGGGGGGAGCCTTTCACCATTTATTTAGTGAAGGTGAAAATGAGAAGTAAATCAGTGTCACCATGTACTAGCTGTTAAAAACCGTCTCCCTCTTTTCAACCAGCGGAGGTGTGGGAGAAAGAGTTTGACCCCATTATGGTTGTCCTCAGGACAGTCTATCGGCGTGACGTCCAGTCCGCAATGGACAGATATTCGGCATTGTAAGTGACCTCAGCTGTCTTAATTTCCCAAACAAAGAAATGGTGTGTCATCACAAATGTGCACAGATACTTTGTTTAAATTTATTGCTAACATTTTATGAATATTTCTATCATGTATTGCTCAATGATGTACATTTTACTCTCCAGACCTCTGTTCTCTTGCTGTATTCATGTCCAGTCATCTTTACCAAAGCAAAACAGTATCATCCTCTGTTCAGTGTATTAGGGTCACCTCTCACCTGCTCACAAAGCGACGTGATAAGAAAGGTCAGGTCTATTGGGTGCTAGAGTTGGTTTCAATTAGATGCCTGTCAAGAAAAATCAATGACTAAGGCTAAATTGTAGGAGAATTGAGGAAATTGTTCTTGTTTGAATGTGGTGCAGATGTCTCCCAGGACAAATGTGCCAGTAGAGGTGAGGGAGATGTATTTGAGTAAATATTCTTGAAGGTCACTGAAACATGTGAAGATGCTAATTCATTTCAGGGATGCCTTACTAAGCACTACTGTTAGAAATATTGTTTGGAAGGTAACCTTTTTATAATAGTTTCTGATGTAGCTTACATTGAAACTATAGATGCAATTGATTAGTTCTTTAATACTACTATAACATATTTAAGGGTTTTTTGTACCAGGTCTGGTACATTAAACCAGATGAAATTGTGGTGTATTTCTCCCTGAAACATATTGAAGCTGCTGCTGCCACTTTCAACATCTGATACCGGGCTTATGTTGCACATTCACACTGTTTGAATATGATGGATTGCCTGTCAAGCTGGGCCTGGTTTTATATAACAATGATCCCATCATCATTAATAGAGTGAGAGACTTGGCTGCAAGCAGTGGCTGTACTATTGCATAGACTAAAGATTTTGTAGAGTGAATTATCTTGAACAATGTTACATGTCACATCATCTCTGACCACTGTGCCTCACGGAAATTCAACTACAATGAAATTCCAACATTAGTTTGCGCACACACTCGCCAACACAACAATAGGTGTGGTGATGTTTGTTTTCTTTGTTGCTTATTGTTATTTCTTGTGTCATGCTATCATTTAGTCTGAAGCAATCTGGCATTCACACCGGCAACCCGTGGCCACCGTACAAGGAGAGGACTCCTCTGCACCCATGTTACAAAGGCCTAATTAAGCTGTTGCACTGCAAGACACTGCACATTGTGATATTCACTCTCCTTTACAAGGTGAACCTCTTCATAGCTATTCATGCAGTATAATGCTTTGCAGATCATCTTGCATCATCATTTACTTGTTGAATTAAATCAGAAGGGCTTTGATTTGCCATGTTTTAAGCTACAGGAGCAAAAATCAGAAGAAAAAACCTTGAATGCACACTTTTCTTCTGCAGTTCTTTTGGATTCACATCCAAAGCCTTAGGTATAAAGTATAGATGATCTGATGCCATTTCATGACAAGGGGTTTTTACAGGTGTTAATTATACACAGTGTGAAAACACCCATGAGCAGCAAAGTGCTCATGTCATCGGGTGGATTCCACAGAAATAGTTCTGTTTCCCTTTAACTACTTGAATTGATTTATTACTAATATGGGCTTTTTAGTGGGTTTTAAGGTATCTGTAAAATATAAGACTGTTGAGAGTGTTGGAATTGGGGCTACAACAGAAATTACACATATGGCTCGTATAAGGGGTAGTATGTCTATAAGACCCAAAGAGTACCTGATGTTTGAGTGTGAAAAATGTGCCCATGCAAATTGAAGAGCACGACCTGAGTACCTACAGTTCAAGCTTCAGTGTGCAATAATTTTCCGGTGTTATTGGTCCAAATTTTCATAATTACTTTTCGGCACATTATAATTCCTGTAGTCTAAGAACAAACGAGTTTTGTACCTCTTATTATAGCCTAAAGAAAATCTACCTGATGCTGCTTGAACACAAGTAAATTTTTAGTATAGATGGCTAATCACAGGTGGTTTTTACAGTGGTTGTGGAGCAGAATATATGACAGCTTTAATAACTGATGGTTGTTAAAATTCTGTCAGATGCAACACTAATGTGAGAGGAGGAAAGAAGGAGGAAAGTGTTTATTACTATTAATTCTTCTTTCCCCACGATATCTGCCCCCTCTTTAAAATGATGGAAGTATTTACTTATGTAACCTGATGTTTGTATACGTATGTTGATTTTTTTTTTTTTGCTGAGTTGAGATTTTTTCAGTTGAGTTCTGGTGTAGAACCCAACTTTAGAAAATCCAATTCATTAATCATCTTCATTTTCTTGAGTAAAATGAGTAGACATTTGAAATTCAACACTACTGGAGTTAAATTTAGCTTTATTTGAAGCTTAGCTGCCCAATCCTGCAGGACATTTGTGTTATGGCTTGTGCTGTTGCCTGTGTCACAGTGGCAAATAATGTCTTTCCTCACACTTTCTGTGCAATATCATCTTTTCACTTGTACTATTAAAGCCTCTTTATGCTTCACTACAAAATTATATTATCAGCTATGAAATATACTAATAGTAATGGACTACCCTGCATTAACTGTTATATGTGAGCTAATTGTGTGTTATGTTACAGATTTGGATGGATCATCAGAACATGTCTGAACATGTGTTGTGCATGGTGTTGTACCTGATTGAACTGGGCTTGGACAATCAGGTTCAAGACAACAAGGAGGATGAGGTGAGATACGCGACTGAGTTGTGTCCAGTCTCTTTATGTATACGCCCCATGTGTTCCTACATTTTATTTTATCTGCTCACAGGAGCCTTGCATTGAGGAGCACTGCCATGACAGCTGGTTCCCTGGAACAAACCTCCTCTCCAATCTGCACCACGTCATTAACTTTGTGAGGGTTCGGGTTCCTGAGACAGCCCCTGAAGTGAAGAGAGAGGCCCCTCCCAGCACCAGCACCGAAGCCTCCTCTTATGGCCAGGTAATATGAAGCTCTGCTATATGCGCAATGGTAATATTAATTATGATTCCTTCTCTTGGTGTTCAAAACAGAAGCAGAGATGCTCCTCGGTTTGTTATTGACTTTGTGGTTCCTGCTTGTGCAAAAAAGCAGTGAAATAAACCATTGACTGTTAAAGAAAGCTGATGTACAATAGCTGTCAAACCACATTAAAAAGACCAGTAATTTCTCATACTGTGTTCATCAAATGGCAAAAACCACACTCATATAGGACTAATATTGAATGCTTCTGTTGCTTTGGACCTACTTAATGGTGTGATTGTGTTAATTGGCAGTTATGTAGTTGTCTGTTAAAAGATTTGTGAAATATGTGTAATTTGTAATACTTGCTGGCAGTTTGTGTTGGTTACTTTTTGCTCTGTAGTAGTTAAATATGGCTTATGTTATAAGAAGTAGAGATGATCCACTAATTTGCAAACTACCATATTTGTCTGGGTGGAATCTGATTGGATGGATTTCCATCAAATCGGTTTTGGACATACAGTATATGACCCGTAAGTGATCAATCTGTTTGATCCATTGTGTGTCAGCAACAAGTCAGAGTTTTGACTTGCAGCTAAACCTTATGCACAGGAGTAATAAATGAATTCCTTCATGGCATTACAAGTTAGGAAGTACCTTTATTCAGATTAGTATGTTACATTATCAATATTGGTACATTTTTCTTAAGTTTGAGGTTTTCCTTTTTTTTTTACCTTCTTGTGCCTCTTTCTATCATTACCTATATACTTTTTTTTGTACCCACTCCACAGAATTCGAGGCGTCTTACAGGGAATTGGAGAGAGGTAGCTGTTTGCACCCCTTTCTTTAAGATTTTGTTGGCTATTAAGCCATTAGTAGCTACATTTGCCTACTTTTCTCTATATTGTGGAAGGAATTTGGTGTTTTTGCATGTTTGTTTTGTGCAGTTCAAAGGACATCTCCCCTGATGTGTTATAGTGTGTGTGGGTGTGAGTGTAATGCTCTGCTTCAGCAGTTCCCTCCCTCTTGACTGCTGAAACTAATTACGTGTGTAATGCAGGTTTGGGTAAACGCTTTTTAACTGCATGTCAGTATGATTGATGTTGCCTTGACTGGGCTATATGATGTATGTTTATTTAACAGTGCAGCTCAGGTCCTTTTTGTCAGCTCAGGTCATGGCTATCATTCAGGAGGCTTGTGTGCTTTTAAATCAGGATGATTTGAATTTCCCCAGGAATATGGTTGTTCTGAACACTATCAGCAAAAGGTATTTGTGAAACGTCAGCTGAAATTTTATAATGGGCATTTAATTTGACTTTTTGACTTTTATGTGTATTATGTCTATCTAACTATGGTAAAGAAGTACCACTCTCATCCATCAAAGTCCATCAGACCGTTAGTGATGTCATTTTAGGGTGTAGTGTTTGTGTCCCTAAACAGATCTGCCAGTGCACCGTGTTGCATCTTATATTGAGACAGTGTGAGCTTGGTAGCCAGAATAGTGCTGTGAAATATAAAATGTTTTGTGCATGACCTTGATTATGCCTCATAGTTACATATGTGTATACAATCAGTCCTCATTTACCGTGGCCTCATTTTAACTGACAGGGGTTGGATTCCCATTCTGAATACTCATCCAATAAAAAAATATGTAAATGAAAAATAAACTTGTGCATTTATATACAGAAATAAAATTGATTATACATTTAATTCTTAATTTTTTTTCTGTACTTAGAATGTGCGTGAAGCTCAGGTGTTCAGCCTTGTGGCGGAGCGCAGGAGGAAGTTCCAGGAGATAATCAACCGCAGCAACACTGAAGCCACCCAGGTTGTCCGACCCAAAAGCTCCTCCACACGCTGGGTACCACCAGGAACACCGCCCCAACTGGTAACAGAAATCCTTGAGATTCGGGAAAGTATGCTGTCACTCCTCATCAAGCTCCACCAGAAGCTGTCGTCCAGACAGAACTCGCTGTCAGCATCCTGGCTAGAGGACATGGATACAAGCCGTCATGCTCATGGAGATGGCATTACAGCCATTGAGCGCATCCTCACTAAGGCGGCCACTCGAAGCTGCCAAATCAAGCGTAGCATCCAGGACATTTGTGGAAAGGTTTGTCCTCCAGTGCCACCAAAGAAGAACAGTCCCACGGACAAGAAGGCTATGGATAAAGAAGAGAGGTAATGTAGTGATTATACTTATTGGTATTGTAACTGTTGCTGTTGTCTTTAATTTTGTTTAATCATTTCAACACTGCAGGAATTGTGTGTAGCAGTACGCTACATAACAATACAACAGAGCTATCTTATTTGTGCAGTTGCACTTATCGTCATCACAATAAGGTCTTCTATCTGTTTAAATCTTCCATCTCAAACACAAAGCTTTGATTTTTCACCTTCCATTTCACCCACTAGTTGGTCTCCCATTTCCCATCTCTAATGATAATCCAATGGGTTATATTAATTTGATAATGGCTTGCTTTTAGGGGTTGACTTTGCCCCTCAGCAAAGTTAAAATTTCTCCTATTCACATGAACCAGAGCTGTTTCCAAGGCAACCATCAGGCAGCAATGCGGTCAGTGGAAAGTGAGAAGCCCCTGCTCATTCCTCAGGCTCGTTGTTGGCACCCCTGAAACCATCAGTGAAAGTTATTGAGCTGTGACGCTCCTGTCAGCATTTGTTTATGTCGTCTTATTAGGGACTTAATTTACAGTCAGCTCTGCTCTCTGGAAGTCTGCAGAGTGGGGCTCAACCCACTGTATTAGTTTTAATAAGCACCTATTCCAACTTTGACAACACGGCCTTGTTGAAACCTGACACCTGCTGTTTGCATAAGTAACATACTTGGAAAATTATGTTGCACACATTGGGGGTGATCAGTTTTTATCAGAAACATGCTCTGTAAAACAAACAGACTTATTTTCAGATTACTGCATTAATTAAATAATTAACATTAATTATAAAAAAAGAAAAAAGATGATCCAACTGGTGTTTATCTACTTTTAAACTGAGGTGATACTGTGCACATTGCTTCACATTTTACGTTCTCTACTGTGTCTTTCAGACGTCAGAGAGCTCGAGAGAGACAGCAGAAGCTGCTTGCTGAATTTGCTTCCAGACAGAAGAGTTTCATGGAAACTGCTATGGATGTTGGTAAGAAGAGACCAGCCCACATTTTCCTCTAACTGGTAGCTTCAGTGTACCGTCTTAAATCTCTTAAATTTAATTGCACATTTTATTCAGCAACTGATACCTAAATGTGTTTGTGTCACACAATATTTTTTTTTTGCATATCAACCAAAACATATGACCTTATTCCACTGTATAGTAATAACTCATGATGATTCTATTTATTTTCTTGGTTCTTCATGGAGCAAAAGTTGTGAATAGTACTGGTAATTTTTTTTAAATTATCCCCTTAAAGGTCTTTTTAAACAGCCAAGCTACTATGTTCACTGTAGCCTTTATTATACTGTAAGAGGAGATGCCAGCCTCCAGGCGAACTTTTGTGTCAAGTTGTAGGTGACATCACAATAGTTTCATGCAGTGTCATTATGACGACCAGCTATTTGGAGGGAAAACTACATGTACAGTGTAAAGCAATGTACCTAGTATCAAAAGCAGGAACAGTTGAGTTGAACTGATATGCTGAGGGATAAATTTACCAATAAATGTAAACTGGACAGAAAAGAAGGTCTCATGGATATGTGTTGGTCAAGTTGGTTCTAAATGTGGAATACAACAATCACTCACTTACAGTTTGCCTCCACCTGGGTTTGTCCTGTTATCTGTGTTGAACACCTGACAAAAGTGCAAAACGTACATTTTGTTCTAAGGACGTCTGGCTACTCTAGACCTTGAAGAAAATGGCTATTGGCTAAACTTGGTGTTAGCTAAAATAAACCCATCAGGCTGTGCCTTTTTTACTGAGGCAAGGTGACAGCGGGCCGGGTCCATGTCTGTGGTCCCCGTAGGCCTGTTAGGGGAAATTGAGAGGAGAGAAGTCCTGTGGGATTGTGGGTGGCTGTTGGCTGAGGGCACATAGGATCAAAGCACTAATAGTGGACTGGATTCCCAAGGCCTCTCCTGACACAGCATGGTTAGTGCATGAATAATGACTGCTGTGATCACTTGGACCATTTTGTCAGGACGTTACGCTGACCTTTTTTCACCTCTTTATGCAGACTTCCTGCTGAGCAGTAACTTGGCGTTGCTTCACTCAAAGCTCAGTCTTGGCTTTGCACTGCCAATACCAAAATCATGAAAGCAGCATTATAAAATGACACTTTAAATTTAGTGAATGCAATTCAGGCATTCTATGTTTTTATATTAGATGAAAATGGATGTAATGACTGTTGGAATGCACTGACTGGGCTGATAGCTGTATTGAGAATGTGGCCGATTCTAGTATTAGTGATTTGTTCTAGTTTTGTTATTTTCCCTTTTGTTCCATGAAAACCAAGCAAAGTCTTTCAGGACTTCGAACAAGCACAAATCCAATCATCCAAAATAATGAAACAACCTTTAATAAAGTGCAACAGAAACACTGGCTGCTGCCTCCGGTGAATGTCATTTAATTTTTCTGCCAAGAAGGGCCAATATCTCATGTCCAGCCAATACTGATATGTCATTAAGAGCAACTCTTCTAAATGGTGGCTATTCATTATCTTACTAATAAGATTGCTAAATAACTAAGCAGTATTTTATGAAAACTAGGCAACATTTGAATAGAAGATTTACAAATTTCTGCACCGGCGTAACACGGCATCAGACCAACATCTTGTTTGTCCTTGTCGTCTTACTGTAAGTGCATGTTTGTGTGTTTGCAGTGGCTCTGTGTACTGGGATGGCCTAAGGCTAAAACTGTGGCATTGACATCTAATGCAAACAGTTTTCATTTCCCCATGAACACTCTGACCTCTCCTGAGAACATTTTCTTCCAAAATGCAATAAATCAGTTCCAACACGGCTTGACATTTCTCCACAATATTTACTGCTCAAATTGAACTCAGTCCTTAACATTTAAAACTAATTTCACATCAGTAATTAATTTCTAGTGCTATGTCAGTCATGCAGATGGTGCTACTTGATCCCCATTCTTATGTCTATAACTGTAAAGGGCAATCAAACATACAACTAAAACCTCAAAACATAAATTAAGTGTAAGTCAAAAGTGTATTGTTGTGCCTTCAATCTAACATGGCTCGCAGTCATTCACCTTTGCAGTCATTCAAGTGAAAGCTTTTCAGACAATTTTATCTCCAAAGTGTTTTGCTGATAAATTGTGAAAAGATTTAAAATGGCAGAAAATTTAATTTCAGGCTTTAGCAGTGCTGTCATGTTCCCCAAGGTTAAGATGGTATTTATTTATGCAATTATGTGTGCTCACTGTTATTATGAGTGACTTTGTAAAACATACAGCCTTAGTTTTTATTATATATATTTTTTTTATCCTAGAATCACCTGACACAGAGGCAGCCATGGACTTGGGACCCTCTGAAGTGATGGAGTCTGAGGTCCTTTATGACTGTGTGATCTGTGGCCAGAGTGGACCTTCTACTGAGGACCGACCCACTGGCCTGGTGGTCCTTCTCCAGGCTTCCTCAGGTACTGCATTTCTCAACATCCTCTCAAGTGTTAGAGCAATAACATCAAAGTAAAGCTGACAAAATTAAGTCAGTTCATTTTTAACTCTACAAACTATTCTTCTCTTCAGTTCAGTTTTTTTCAGCTCAAGTATCCCCTCAAAACAGTTATCTACAAAATTTTCCAAATTTGAGCCACAGATCCAAAAAAAACTTTCACATCCTATTTTTATCTTAAACATAACTTTCATGTTTTTATTTAAACTGAGACTTAATTCTCATAATGGGGAACAGAAGTTTTCCATTGACGGGTAAAAGCGGTTTTGTCTAACAAAATTAAATCAGTGTTCAGGCGGTATCAGCTATGACGAAAAAAGAATAAACTACATACAAAAACCCAAGTTCTCAACCTGTCACTATCCTTTTTTTTCCAACCCTCAAGTAATTCACACCACACAACAGCAGCACAAGCAGAAAGAATGACAGGAGAGTAAGAATGTGAAAGCCAGCCAGGGTGTTTGCACCTTTAAAGTAGATCAACGGGCACAATAAGAGAAGGAGAAAGAACACAAAGCGGATGAAAAAAACGCACAATTTGTTCTTTGTACATAACATTCTGAGATTATTAGCTTAAAAGATGTAATTTTGTAGTGCACTTTTAGGCAGCCTGAAGTTAAAATCTCAGAGTTTGTGTTACATCTTTGGTTCCCTTACCCCAGACTTACCTCAAAATCAAAATTAATGGTATTCACAGCACATTTTAGTCATTGTATTGGAAATGTGATGTTTTAGTAGGTGGTTTAATTGACTCATTAATCATTTATGTTGATCCCTACTTACTTGTATGTGGAGCAAACTGTTGTAAGAGATTATTTATTCATTATTTTATTGCAGGCCGTAGAGGATCACTCTCTGTCACCAAATAAATGGCATGTTTGATTAGTGATTAGTCACATGGTAAAACGGTTCAGGACACTCTGCCCTTAATGCTATAAATATCTTAAAATCAACCACCAGTGACAAGGGATGATTCCCTAATATCATTCACTGACAATGTCCTCTTTGGGACAAGAACAGCTTTAAATGAGTTAGATCATCATTTAATATATTCTCCCACTTTGACATTGTCGTTGCTGATTATCAGTTTGGTCTAATATCACTGTTTAGAAGAATCTTTATCTTGTCAGTAGGTTCACACACGTAAACATGTTGCACTTTGAAATTTTTTGCCTTTAATCCATCACTAGATCATGCATACATCACACACTGCATACTAGGGATTGCCATGTCAGGCGCCTGGGAAGCAAATGGAGGGGTTAAGTGCCTTACTCAAGGGCACATCAGCCAACAATTCTCCAGGGAATTGAACTGGTGACCCATCAGTCACAAGCTGACTCTCTAGCCATCTGGGCCACGGCTGTTTGCATGAATATATAGTTTGAAAAGAATGAGCACCTGAATTTAGCCATTTAAAGGTATCTGGAAAATGTACGGTATAAGGCTAAAACCATTATTATGTTGTATTAACTGGTTGATTGTTCGATACATCTGTATAAGCCTGAATTTTGTGGCTCATTTTCATTTCATCATTGAAATTTGAATATAATGTTAAAAAAAAAAACCAAAAAAACGTTGTATAAATTCAATACTTGTCAATGCGCAAGCTGAAAACTCAACTTTATGTTACAATTACCTTTCAGTACTTGGGCACCGCTGCAAAAGTAAAGAGGCTAAGAAGCTACCAACCACTGATGAAGAGCATATCTACCCTGCAGATACATGTGGAGTGGCCAATGACGTCAGGCTCACCCAAATGCAGCGATTCTTCAAAGATGTAGGTGACTCTGAAAACGTTGCCTGTCCGCTTTAAGAGCAGGAGAAAAAGAACAGTCATTTTCAATAATACCTGCATGAAACGCCAGCTGCTATCTAAAGTTATATATAATGAATTGCTGTCATTTAAGATCTATTCCTCTTTAGTTTTATTGCAGGTGTTCTAATCAGTATGTAACCACTGCTCAACATTTGACAAAGATATTCTTTTAATTTGCAGATTCATAACAAAATGCCTTTATTTTAATCGTAATCACAAATTAATTGAAAGTCTAAGAATCTGAATCTGTTTTGTCTCTCTCTTTAATTCGGCAGAGTTCTTGTCTGCAGTCCGTATCAATAGGTTGGGATGGGGGCGTCTATGTCCAAACCTGTGGACACACTTTGCATATAGATTGCCACAAGTCATACATGGAATCTCTGAGGGTAAGAAATCCTTGGCCTGAACTCTTAGCTAAAGAATATGGTCAGGCATTCATCGCCACGAAAAGCCAGTGGTCTTTTCATGAAGTTGGATGGACTTCATGTTTCGAGTTTATATTCTTTAAGTCAAATATAATTTTTGTGCTTTTTTTATTTCAGAATGACCAGGTCCTTCAGGGTTTCTCTGTTGACAAGGGAGAATTTACATGTCCATTGTGTAGGCAGTTTGCAAACAGTGTCCTTCCCTGTCGTCCTGGTCGGGGCACAGAGGCTGGCGCGTGGCATGCACCCACCAACAAGAAGACCTATGTGCTTGTTAAGGAGGTGGAAGATCTTCAGGAAAAATTAGGCTTGTTCCCTGTGAGTTTGACAGAGAATTATTGTTACAAGCATTTTGTATGTTTACACATTTCTACCATCAACTCATTACTGGTTAGAGGTAATATTCATAGTAAATGCAGTTATTAAAAGCAATATCAAATGACTCCAAATGGATGTGTCACTGTCCGTTGGGTTTATGTTCATTTTTAGCATCTAAGCAATAACTATTTTGTTACATAATAAATCAAAAACCAAGTGTCATAATTGTGCTCTACCTTTTTAAGACGGAGTCCAACTTGAGTAAAGAGATGGAGTTGGTTATCAAAGACATCAAGAACACCACCCAGAAGAAATACATGGACTACGGCAAGAACCCCGGTTCCCCTGACAACGATTTCCTCTTCATGTACTCGGTGGCAAGGTGAGACTGAAGTCACACAGTGAGTGTGGTCGTGTTCGCTTAAAGCTGTAGCACAGAACGTTTTTAAAAGTTGTACACGTGAGTATGTGTGGCTCTGTGACTTTCGTTGGATGCTGACCTCCATATCTGCAGTGTAAAAACTGGGAGGTCCTCTTTGCACTGCCTGTCCTGTTTTTCCACACACACACCTCACTGAGTATATGAAATAACCTGCTCCATAGCGTCTCTGTTTATGCCAGCTTGTGAATGTGAATAATAATGATGCAAAAAGGCAGCCATCAGTGTTAGGAATCATTATTTTTTTCACTCTTGGTAAGTCCGTTGAAATGAAATTGAAATTCGTTACTGCAGCACTTGCATAGTACTTTTGCCACATACATGGATTGCCTTGCATTTTAGGTTGTTCAAAAGGCTGTGAAGTTTTATTTGATTGGTTTTCTTCACACTTTTTTATTCTACTGCTGCAGTGATTAGAGAAGAGTGAAGTGCCCTTTTAAAACAGCATTAAGAGCTTTGTCACTTAAAGCAGCAGTAAAATGACACAGACTTTGACTCAACCTCAATAGTTCTCAGAGAATGGATTTCACTTTCAGATTAGACTTTTGTTTCTTATTCTGCATTTCATGTGACATTACATTCTGGTTTTCTAAGTACGTGATTGCATTGTAATTTGCGTTATTCAACAGTCTTCATTTATTTCTGTCCAGACAACTGCTTTTTCTTCATGGGTTTTGTACTATGAACCAGTAGTGTCCATCCCTCAGTCATTGGGCCTCTAACTTGTAATTCTTCATGAACACTGAATTACAAGGAAATCTGTCCTTGTCTCTGATAGCAGTTGTTTTTTGATTAAATTTGACTTTTTATGATACTAGTTGTAGTGTTACTACTCCTACTAGGTTTTATATGTGCCATTCTCTGCCCAGTGGAAGTAATGGTCATCTGTGTTTCAGATGTTTTAAAATGGACTGAAATATTCTCAAACTTGGGTGCCTCGATGGAGATGATTTTCATTTGAAATATTATTGTGGATGTTAACCAAAAATGTATTATAAAAATGACTAAGTATAATTAGATTTTGTGCATGTACCACTGCTTCCTGTGAATCCTGACAAAAAAAATATGACAAGACCGCCTCCTTGGTACTTGTATTTTCTCATCTAACTGGTCTCAGGTCAGAGAAAGAACTGGTTTTCAGTTCACCTTGGGGTCTCTTAAGTCCTCACCACTCCCACTCTAAAGGCTCTGTCTGGCCTTCATAGAGCGTAACCATTCAGACCTTTTGCCCACCCAACACTGTGGTTCCTTCAGTCCTCCACCCTGAACAGAAATATCCCCTGACTGTGTCTTGGTGCCTGTTGGCTCTGTGAAGTTCAATGAACAGCGCAAATTGCCTGAGGAGTGGAAAATTCCTCTGTCACAGGGGCGCTCTTATCAGCAAAAGCCAGATGGAGCTTCACCGTGGCTGAATTATCTATGTGAAATTGCTTTTTCTCCCAGGAAACCCAAGGATTTGCCCCCACCTCCTTGGCCCATAGAAAGAAATGGCCAGCAGCAGGATGAAAACAGGCCCAGATCAGGCCTACTTTAGTAATACCTATCTGTTTTCACCATCTATGTACAGCGCTTTGTTAAAGATTTCAGTTTATTTTTTCACTGTTTTGGTATTGCTGCATTAATATTCAGGAGTGGAATGTGTTTGGATATGCATGGGAAATGCACATTGGGGATTATGCATGAACTGTGGTTGGAACAGCTTTTATGCTAATGGTCCAGCCTTTGCAAAATCAGTCTTGGAAAGCTGTCATTTATTTGATACGGAATAGCTGCTGCAAAACAGGCGCATTAAATGGCAAATGGCTTTACTAGGCAACATCTTTCATCTTCGTAATCAAACTGGTAAAAGATGCAGGCTACACAACCAAAAGCTGAATATGATGATACTCAGCTGTGTATAGCAGATGGACTCCAGAGACCAGACTAAAGTCACTGTCACCATTATATTATAACATGTTTAGGTGTACTTGTTTTGTGTTTTTTGTACAGTAACACTGAAGGAGTTGTTCCTTCTACAGCTCTTGTTTTGTTTTAGGTATCTGTACAATGTGAGAAACTGCCCCCCCTTAAGGATGCAAATGGTGATTTTGCATTTAGAAGTTCGACATCTTGTGTTTCAGTAATTCTGAGACAGTAATAAATGAAAGAATTTTCATTTATTTATAGGAATACTTTCATGTCTAATTTCATGTGTAATTCATGTCTTTAGATGTCAATCAATTCGCAGTCAACAAAGAATTCAAGTATTGGACTAACTCTCCAATAGAACCCAAAAAAAAAACAAAACAAAAAAACAAGATTCTGACTAGTTTCATTAAATAGAGTTAGTGCGAATGAGCCTAAGCTTTGGAATTGTAAGTTGAGAAAAATGACAAATGAGACCAAATATTCTGCAGTATTCTTGTAGTCATTGCACAGAGTACAATGAAAATAAACAGCAGTCCTGTCTGTGTCCGCACACATCGAATAACCATTAAAAATTAGAAAAGAATTCAAAGTCTAGTCTAGTCTATGTTTCAGACATAAATACACATTAAGCCATTGTACATATTGGGACCTAGCATATTGCATATTTAGATATTGCACATTTGCTGAGTTACAAAGACGTATTTCCCTTTTAGACTCTAACATGAATATAACCATTGCTGTTTGGCAGTGTTCAGTTCTTTTAAAGTCCTGGAATAGAACTGGTGTAATCTGACAGAACTCTTCCCCTCTGGTAAACACTTCAGATGTATCACTTCATGGACAAAGAAGTGAAAACACTGAACACTCTACTAAGATGGTGAATGAATTAAGGACTGCATCACTAACAGTCTTTGCCTTGTCCTTTTAGGACTAACCTGGAACTGGAACTTGTGCATCGGGGAGGTAACCTGTGTTCCGGAGGAGCCAGTGCGGCTGCCAAACGCTCATGTCTAAGTACGTAGACCTCCTCATCTTTTGTGCTTGTTATACTTTGTGTGAAAGCTAACAAATGATTAAATATTTTTGACACATTAACACTCACAATCTGATATTACTACATCAATGAGATATTTGACCCATTGCTTTGTTTTTGAGCCCACATGGCCCAGAGTTGCAGCTCAAGATTGGAGACGGGACTTTCAAGGAGTAGTTTCTTTTCAAACTTAGGAAATTCACCTCGCTTCTTACAACTTACTATGTTTAAATAGATGCTGATGTTTTGAAGTGAAACTGAGGCTCTGATATGGCATTCCAATCCACCCGAGTCACCTTTATCTGTCAGCCTCATCATCTTATTGTGCAGCTTTGTCAGGTTAAATAGGAATCAATAAGTCAAAAACACCAAAGAATCTACTCTGTGCATTGATTGTTTAGTGAGAAAAATGGCCCTTAATAGAACAGTAACTAGAAGTTCCACCTGACGTTTGTCGGTCACATCAATCAGATAGCGTTAACATGACTTTTTTTTTTTAATCCAAATTTTATGACTTCAGTGAATCTTGAGTATTTGACTTTGTCAGCATCAGAGTTGGAAGGCTTAGGGTGATTCTCAAACAGGAAATTGCATGTAGATCCAGTTACACCCATTTTATGTATTTGCCTATATTTCTGAATATTTATACTAGCACTGTTAGGTCTTCTAATTAAGTTGAAACCTCAAAACATATTGTGTGCTAATCTGTTTTTTTACTTTGACTTTTAAAATCATTATCTGATCATACTCCAGATTATAAATGTGTGTTCCAATGTTCAGGTAGACCATACTGTTTGTCTGGTTTTTATTCTCTATTCATATACTGTAAGAGACCTGTAAATACTGTACTACCACATCCCTATGTACAGTTATGTGAATTATACAATATTTTCTGTTTTAAGATAGCATACATATTGAAGTGTGAAATGCAAGGGGCCACACATAAGTTTTATCAGCTTTTTTTGTTGTGTAATTATGTGACCGATTTGAGATCAAATCCATGCTTTCATGTCTAAACCATTAAAGGGGAGAAAAACAAAGGTCGACTAGTAATGGCAGGCGAGGACAGATGCTATCCCAGGTGAGCTGTTGGGTGCAGTGAGGGTAAATGAAGCGACAAATGGGTCAAGTAATGTTTTAGTTTTGTGTCAGCGCAGACAAGGGCATCCGTCTGAGGGAGGGTGAGAACTGTGATCTTGGCATAAATCATAAATCAAATGCATCAACTTATCAATAACTGCGACTCACAATTGCCCTCTTTGGTTCATGTTATTGTGATCAATTCTGTGGATAAAACATGAAAAGCTGCATCCCTCAGTAAGTAGGAACGTGAATAGAATAAAGAGCAGTCAGAGCTGTTGTAAGGGCCCCATTTTGTGTTTGTTTTAATTATTCGGTTAAACTTGCGGTTGCTGACTGCTGCATTAAAATGGGCTGTCATCCTTGAGTGGCTGAAAGGATTCACACTGGAAGTTTGCCATTTTTCAGCTACATTAACCGTGTAGCCGTGCTGACAGTCAAATTTACTCAGTTGCAGTACATTAATGGTGGTTCTTCTTAAGGAAATGGATTTGAAGGAAAACTGCAGACATGCGGTAGCTGTAAGAGCCCGGGGTGTTCTTAAGCCTGTATCCCAATAGACGTTACTACATAGATGCAAGCTGCGTGGAATTCCCTTGAAATGACCTAAACCAACTGTAGGGAGTCCAACCTCTAAAGAGCATGTCCTTGGTTAATTTAACTGCAAATATTTGAATTAATGTAGAGGACTATGACGCTGAAAGAACGGGCAAATCATGTTGACCTCAGTTGTGCAGAGCTGCAGTTTTCAAAGAGTATGTCCACGTATTTGCACTCTTGTGTAATTATTGAACTAAAAGGTGTGTGATAATAATAATAATGGATTAGATTTCTATAGCGCTTTTCAAGGCACCCAAAGCCTTTTACATTATTGATCCATTATTCATTCACTCTAACACTCACACTCTGGTGGTGGTAAACTACGTTTGTAGCCACAGCTGCCTTAGAGAAGGCTGACAGATGTGTGGCTGCCAATTCACACCAAATGGCCCCTCGGACCACCGAACATTCATATACCAGTGTGAGGGACACTGGAGGCAAGGCGGGTGAAGTGTCTTGCCCAAGGACACAACAGCACATGACTAGGATAGAGCACGATTCGAACCGCCTTTGGTTATTGGACGACCCGCTCTCCTTCCTGAACCATTTGAATGTATTTGAAGAAATAATAAACTAATTTCCCAAATGATGAAATGGAACAGTAAATACAATGTGAAGTCTTTGAGGACACAAATAGTGTAGTGCATTATCTACAGTCAATGGAAAGCAACGTAAACTTACATTTGGTCTGCTAGTAGCATTTGAAGTATAACAACCTATGGTACTGACAGTTTTATACAGTTTAATAGACTGAAGTGTGATGGCAGGATGAAATACTGCATGCTCTAAAACACCAGACTTACAAACTTAACTAAACTGACCTATTTTATTGTCACACACAAAAACTATTTCGCCGCAAGTTTTTGAAACTGGTACTAAATATTTGACCTGACACTTTATTCATAGACTATATACATTTTGTTATTTACAGGAAAAAGCAGGAATGGACTGCTATTTATTTTACTCTTTTCCTCCCACTTTCAGGTTAATTCCAGGTAAAATATGACTGATGACAAAGACAAAGGGGAAATGAGCTGAAGTGAAAACAAATGGGACACAGCCACAGACTTGCATAGCCACTTTTTTTGGCTTCCTTTTCTGCTGTGTTTGTGTTAGCCTGCTGAGGGCAGTGTTGCTCTAAGGATTGATTGTTCTCACAAGTCAAATGGCAAAGAGCAAAATATAAATCTATGTGCAACAAAATCAGATAGGATTAATGAAGCTCATTATAAATCTGTAACGTGATGCTTGGGGAAAGGTTGAAGGTTTTTTTTTTGCTTATATTTATATTTTTCACTTTAAGGTGAAAATATACATTTCTGTCTTTCAAATGCAGAGTGAGATCATAACTTAAAGTTGTTTTTTTTTTCTAGTCTAATAATAGAAAGACAAGGACATTTCCACACTTACTTTACTTCAATTTTACCACCTATTACTTAACATGTTATCTGTGATGTCATTTCATTACTCATGACAGGAACCCCAGACAAAGACTGTTACACCTTTGGAGTGTCCTGCTGTGAAAAACAAGTGTGTACACCAGAGATTGTGTACACTTGGGGAGTCGCTCTTTATGTTTCACTAGTTTCACAATGAACAGGTGTGACCTGACCAAAGAATTGCCGAGGGCTATCAAACACTTCCATGTATCCATCTGGTCTGGCCTGGTTTTATCTAAGCCACACCATTAGATTGCAGGCAGTTCAAGTCGACTGCTTTCATAGTTCGGTCTACATTGGTTGCTGCTGGAGTGTGACAGCACTGAGACACAGTCACATGCTGGTTTTGTTCCTGCCAATGTTCTTAATCTGAAAATAACACAGATCTACATGTGATTTTTTTTTCCCCTTCACTTTCTCTGTTTCAGATCAGCTTTTCCATGTGTTGGCCATGCACATGCGTCTGTACAGCATTGATTCAGCCTACAACCCCTGGACTAAGTTGACTCAGGTTACACAAAGCAGGGAGACAGAGTGAGTGACTTTGTCTTTAAAGTACCTTCAGCGACCTTAAATCTATAAATCTGTTTATACATTCCTCACTCCTCCCAATCTCTACTTAACCCCATACAGTACCATTCGACCCTCACATAAACATGCAGTCAAAGAGCCACTTTGTCCTCCACCAGACACAACCCCCCCCCCCAAACCAGCCTTTTTCCTTCACACAAAGAGGAGCTATAAACAGAAAAGAGCCCATGGTTGGTTTCCATAGATACCAATAATTGCTGCATCTGGCAAATTACCGGGCACTCCACAAAGAGCAAAATGGCCCTGTCAGATTCACTGTACTGAGAACAACCGCTTCACACCAACACCATACCAACACAACATGCCAACTGTCCACCTAGCTTCAACAAAAGCCCGTATTTAATGAAATACAAAAGACACATAGTTTATATCTCACACGCTTGTGTTATTGTCTTGAATCACTGCTGAATGTCAGAACATACTATTTTATTCCCAAATGGCTTCAATTGTCAGTTGTTAAAAGGTTTTAAAAAAATGCTTGCTGCACTTGACAGTACAGGATGAGCTTTAACAACCTCTCCTCCCTGTTAGTGTTGTAAGACAGCTTTTACACCTGTTACTATTAAAGTGCTCACAGCTATACAGTATCCTCAAAGGAGCCATTTGGCATTTAAAAATACTTTGTTAGGATTTTTTTTTTTTTTTTGAGGAAACACTATCATTGACACCCTTAGGCATTTAACCTGAGCTAGCAGTTAAATAGGACAGAGAGAGATGCTTCCATATAGATGCAAAACATTGCTCTGATTTTTGTAGGATAAACCTACACGTATTGAGGTTTAACAGTTAGCTAGTATAGATCGTACATGTGATGTCTTAGCAGGTTTAAAAGCCCCGATCCCTTAAAGCTTTTCCTCCAGTGCACAGTGGAATTAACCGGTGAGTGCTTTGGTAATGGAAGGTATTATTCTGTAAGTGCAGTTTCTCCCATTCAAAACCCCAACGGCCTTTTAAGAGCAGAGTGGAGATTGGAGCACTGTGAACTGTCAACAGAACCAAAGACATTTAAATGGAGATGGCACATGTGCAAAAATGCAACATTAACACCACATTAAGGAAGATGGTTTATAGAGGAATATGCCTTTTCAAGTCATGTTTGTCAAGTAAGTTAAGTGGCAAGACCAATACTTGTAAGTAAAGTTACTAAAGTCAAAATATATTGTATTTGAAATGGGGCTGTATTTATTATTATAGACCACCTTTCAGTATTTGCATGCATGGTTATTATTATTAAATTTAGCTTCAAATGATTACATGTATTGTTTTTTGAGTGAATATTAGTAGAGTATCTGCAAAAATTAACCACAAATCTCTAAACGTCCCATGAGCTCAGAGAGTTTTGGTGAGGTTTTGGAGAGTTTATTTAGTTTAAGAAGTAGGAGAGTTTTCTCAACTCATAAATGAACTTTTAATCTGTCAGTTTATCAGCAACAGAAATCGTATTTTCATACTGTTCGCCAGATATGAAGAGTATGACGAACTATAGTCTGAAAACTAGAGCTAAACTAGAACTGTCAAATTAAATATCGTGTAGTAAAATGGACTATATTTGTCTCTGAGATGATGCTGAAAATGGAAGCATGCAAGCAAAGGGCCTCTGATTTGCACTAAAATATAGCAATTGGGTAAAACTATTCAGTTTAATTGCACCACTGTGTGAAACCACACATATATCTGATGAATGAAGAGCTCCACTTCTTGTTTTCCAGTGGCTTTGATGAAGAGAGACCTGAGGTGCCCATGCTG
>JAPTYQ010000015.1:25369723-25421935 GCA_029814465.1 Ostorhinchus cyanosoma | reverse complement strand
TATATCTGATGAATGAAGAGCTCCACTTCTTGTTTTCCAGTGGCTTTGATGAAGAGAGACCTGAGGTGCCCATGCTGTTTCGAGATGTCCCGTCCCTCCTGATTATCTTTGTGCTGACCATGCCACAACCTCTGCGTAAAGGTACACTTCTTATGGCTTATCATGACATTACTCAACAGCATGGAGTTTCTCAGTGGCCGCACCATGAGGACAGCCCCATTATCAGCTGTAATCAGGGCTGAGTGCTGGAAAGACACATTTCACATCTCTTATCTGTCCTGCTGTTGCTGTTATTTGGCTGTGAGGATCAGAGATATAACCCTGGTGATGAGGGGGGTGGGGGGGTGCAGCTCCTTTGTATGCCCTTCATCTTCACCTTAAGTACTGAAGGGCTTGGATGAAGTAGAGGAGGTAGAGAAAGGCAAAGGGGCCACCTAGGGACGTGGCCTGAAAGGCTGCTGCCAGAAGTTTCAGTACGTAGATGGTTTCATGGCTGGCATTTAGAATTAAACTTATATGTAGTGAGCACTTTCCTAGAGCAAATGTATAGTGAGTATTCTTTGTCTGCATTAGTACAAATTTTCAGCGGAAGTTATTAAAGAAGCAAAAGCATACAAAACTTGTTAATGCATATAATTATACAGCTGGTTTTTACTATGTTGGCTTTTCTGTACGACATGCTTAGAAATGCACATAGTTAAACCCTTAATGGGATTCATTCACATATACATAACATTGTAAAAGGGGTCACAAAACCGCTGCTTTCATATAGATTTTTTTTAACTGCGATGCATGATTATCCCCTAAGGAGTCTTTTGCACTTGACTGCTAAAAAAGGGTGGCCTCTTTTTTTTTTTTTTTTTCTAATTTTACTTGTAATTGTATTAACAGTCAGCTGTTGGCAGCTCTTTACAATGGGTAAAAAACAAATGTCACTCATTGCTGTTATATTGGTGTGTAACAAAAAAAATTTTGGGCTTTATACTTAAAGGAAGAACCAGCTATGAACAGTTTAAAACCTCCTTGAACACACATTTTTAAATAATATCCTTATATTTTGAGTGTATTTATTCAATTTGTCACATGCTTCCTCTTTGCCTGTAGAGCACTTTACCTGTGTGGTGAAGATGCTATACAACCTGCAGTTCACCCAGGCTCTGGCTGCGCTTTCAACCAAGTTCAGCTCAGAAGAAAGGCAGGCCTGGAGCACATCTGGAGCACTTAAGAAGGTAAAAGTAAAATTATGATACAGCTTGTTATTGCTAATTCTATTACAGAGCTTTCTTTTTCTTTTGTGCAGTGCAAATCAACTGCTGAACCCTAGTGTCTTAGCAGAAAACTAAAGCCAGTCTTTTAAAAAAATGATTGTACTGTCTCTTCAAATCTACAATACAATTCTAATTCACAGCGCAAGTTTGAAAAGGCGGTCCTTTTCCACATTTCTTTCTTATGTCTAGACAGTTGATTAAATATATAAGAATCTAGTCATTTTGAGTCCACCTACAATTATTACTTATCACTTAATGCAGTAAGAATAACCAGCGTAGACAGTTTTGTCTGGGACAGCTGAATAAAATAAAAAGTACATCCCGGATATATCTTTGTCGACAGTAGCGTAAAACAAAAAATGAACACTTTACAATTTCACCTGGCTGTCACCTAGCTCACGTTCCTTCTCTTGAGTGGCAATAAACTGCCAGTTTCTGAAAATAATTGTACTGTGTTCATCATTTAATCACTCTTTTCTGTAAAACCTAAAAGTGCTTTCCAGTCACTGCTTGAACTGGTCTGAGGGACATTTCTAAATGGTGGTTAAAATCCAAATTCATCTCCTGCCTGTTTATTATCTTTAGAGCCAACACCCAATGGCATTTATTCATTGTGTATGACTCAATATTGAGATGAATTAAGCCCCTGGTGTCATTTGTGTGGTTTAGACAGTATCGGTGTTCATTATCTGGAAAAGCGTGATTACTTTAGATTGTTGCATTAAGTGGCTATCTATCTTCAGTCTATTAAATGTGTATTAGCAAGTGGCTTTAATGTCAAAAGACAAATAGCTCAAATCCTCCCCTGTAGGGTGTTTCCATCCATAATGGAGGAGTGGATTAGTGTCTTTCTACTTTGGAGTCATGAACAGTAATGCAGACATTCACAAGTTGCCATAAAGATAAAATTTTAGATGCACAGTGAAGACAGCAGTCATATCTGGTAGGATGCCATTGTAATTAAATAAAAGTTGTTAAAAAAGATGCAGTCTGCACAAAGATCAGAGCATAAAGAAAGAAATCCATGGACTTGAATTTCCTCCTCTATAAATCTATGACAAAAGACAGCAGATGCGATAAGACTGCTGTTTTATATTCTACCACCTTCAGCTTGATAAATGCTTGTAGTTTCTCAATATAAAATACCAACTAAACTAGTTGAATTGTTATCAGAACACACATTCACTTATCAGATATAATACTGCAAGAAAAAAGTTATTGACCTGTTTTGATTCTGCATAAGTCATTATGTTTTCCCATGTAGTGCTTTATATACATGGGAGCAGGACAAGAGGTGAAGTCTTCAGTTCAGTACTTAGTGTCAAAACAACTTAACACTTAAAATAAAAAAGCAATTTTTCTTCATATTACCTACGATCAGTGTGACTAAGTGAGGGAAAAGACACAAGTGAACGCAATGAGAAGATGCTCCTTCAGGAAGTTTTGCTATAATTATTTAGTAGTTAGACACATGATTCTAATGATCTGTTTTTAGCAATGAATCAATGCAGTGGACTAGAGGATAATGTCATCACTCATTCTGCTGGACTGACTGCTAAAGCCTCGTACTTATAAAGATTTTATTGGTCTGAGTTTGTCCACATCCAGTGTTCTTCGACTTCTCCAAAATATTATACAGCATATGCTACTCGGTAATGACAAGCTTTTTAATGTTTTGTTACTGTGTGTGTTGGGACTCCCACTCGTCTAAAGTGAGGGCAGTAAATGAAATCAAATGGGGACTAAACTGTCAGTGTTTACTGACCAGCAGTGTAGAAAATTTTAAAGGTTCAGTGTGTAAGATTCACTACAATCTAAGTGCAGAAAATGAATATAATCTTCATTAAGCGTTCATTAAAGTATGAGTACTTGAACATAATGGAACACCTTATTACAGCTCACTAATAATATGGTAATGGAGGGCATTCGTTTGGTAATAAAGAGGTAATAATCATGTATTAATATCAATCTATGTAATTTCTTGAAAGTGAAAATGATAATTACCATATTATTGTGCTTAAATTCATGTTCCCTTATGTATCAAGGTAAAACTGACCATGAAACAGCTGCCAAATGCAAAACTACTTCTTTGTATTGAAGGACAGTAGACTACAAAAAAATTAAGAGGCAGTATTAAAAACTGCTTCTGAAAAAGAGACTTAGTGTTTTTGTTACCTAGATTGATCTGTTTACATCTGTATGTATGAGTCAATTGTATTGTTTAGTTCTCGTTTGTTGAACTGGTCGCATCTAACTAAAGATGCATTACCATTATGTGCTGTATGTGGCCTATCCCTCGAGCTAAAAACCTGGTAACCACGAACTAAACACTAGTGTTCTTTTTTCATGTTTTTTTTTTTTTAACTAGCCACTGTAGAGGAGGGTGAGGTGAGGGGTGTTCATTTTGCTGCAGTCTGAAACTTCACCACCAGAGGCCACTAAATATTACAGACTCAGCCTTTAACTTTTGCATTTTGTCTAATTGTTCACATTTGCAATTTGCCTTTTTTACAGAGTTCTGCAAATGCTGAGAAGTCCTTTGAGGCGCTGCTCAGTCATGTTATCAGTGAGCTCTCTAGGGACAAGTGTGTCTACAAGGTGAACACTGAAGAAACATCAATGGTGAGACACTTGAATGAATGTTGAGCTTTTCAGAATATAACTGCCTGTAGGATAGCTTTCTGTGTCCCCTTCCTTTGTTGCTCTGCTCTTTCTCATTTTCCCTAAAACAATGAATTGTCCATTATCAAGAGAGACCGTGGTCTAATATCTTTTCTAATCTCTAAGGGACGTATCTATCACAGTATTATCAGCAGGCTGCTGGCTGGTTATTGATTAAGTGTTTCTGTTGTTTCCCTGTGCAGCTGAGCTCCAGTGTGTGGTCCCCACAGTCTATTGAGTTCAGCCTCCAGCAGTTCTGCCTGCCCTTCCTTCGCCTCTCCTGCCTTTTGCAGCATCACCTTTATGGAGACAACCTAACTGGCTGCCAGGTATGTATTATCATAAATGTCATTCATCGTGCTGAAACTGACCTACATTCATGTCCCTCAAGCATTAAATGTCCATGTATGTGCTCATCTCCGTACATTACTTTTACGTTTCTCATGACACAAATGTTTTCCAGTATGTCTCCTGTCATTCTAAGAGACATAAATCAGAGTTACTCACCAGCTGTTTTCTTGTTTGTTGTTCTCAGGAAGAGGAGGAGTTCTCGTCCTTGGCTGCTTGTTTGGGGCTCTTATCCTCGGCCTCTCAGCCTTCCAACACCGTGCACAGTGCCTCATGTCTGGAGTGGGCGGTCAGCGCTTTTGACTTAGTGACTCAGTGGTGTGCTGAGGTCACAGGACTCTCACAGATGCAGGCTGAGCAATCATTGGTGAGTGATCCACTTGTATTTTATTCACAGCCTGTACAGACAGCATTGTGTCGGTTCACAATGGTCCTCTGTATACAAGATCTCTGCTTGTAACTCATTAAAAAGTCACCTTTAAAGAGTTTTACCATCTCAGAGGCTGCAATAAAGCATTCAGGTCAGATATACTGCAAACCATGCTTTTCACCTTTTTGGTGACTTTGGTCATAATGTGGCCATGCCATGTTATCAACTATAATTCAATAAGGGGGAGGAGGGGAAGAGAAAGAAAGAAAAGGCTGTCACTATTATTGTATTTTGGATTATTGATCTTTCTGTTTTTTGTTTTTTTTCTCTTTTCCTTTCTTTCTTTTTCCCCTTAAGCTTCTTTCTATACTATTACTTAAAACCCTTTACTGATTTTTCGCTTTTGTATACTCACATCCTTTGACCCTTTTACTTATTAGACTGTCAATTTTGTTTTCAATCCCTCTTCTGTTTCCGCCTAAATATGCCCAACTTGCACAAAATAACCATAAATAATCACACATATATACACACACGCATATGCACGTATACAAACGCACTTGTAAATAGCCCTCTGTTTGCACTCGTTTTGCTTAATGTCTGTGTCTTATGAACTTTTTATGGTCTGGTAGTTTGTTTTTGTTACCCCTATCACAGTATTTGTCTAGCAATAAATAAATACGTAAAAAAACTATAATTCAATATGAATCTATCTGTTAAATCTCATATCTGAGACTTTTAAAAATATAATAAAAAATATGAGTCATCATTTTTCAGTTTCCAATGAGGAGAGAGCATATTTGGGGAAATCCAGTAGCCTCTAGTGTCTTTTTTTCATAGAGCTCAATCTTTCTTTTTGTACTGGCTTGTTGCAAGTAAAAAAACTTTAGAACTTCTCAGAAAAAAGCTGACGTCATCACTGGTACATCTCTTTCAGCAAACTTTTAGATTAGTTGGTTCTCATTATCCTGGTGATAAGAATTCATATAATTACCCTGTCCCCCCAAAGAGGAGGTGAGGGCATTGTTTTTGGTTATTTTATTTGTTTGTTTGTCAGCCACTTTACACAAAAACTACTGGACCAATTTCCATGAACTTTTCAGGAAAGGTGCAAGGTGGTCTAGAATAGATCCCATAAAATTTTGGTGAATGTAGGTCAAAGGTCAAGGTCACCAAAAATGTGTTTTTGCAATGATAAGAGATAGGGCAAATCAGGTAAAATGTTTGTGAGGGGTGGGTTTTGTTGTGCGTGGCACCACTTGTTTTTCTAATGTTGGGTCTTGTCAGGTTGTGTTGTAATTTGCTTGTCTCTGGACAAGGTATTAAAGGTCATTCTGGAGGTTGTCTGATTGTAATGGAATCAATAGTATTTACAGAACAGTTGTTTATTCACTTCTCCCATAGGACTCTATTCATAAAGAACAGACTCTGGTCTTCCTTTGAATAGTCCAAGGTCGGGACATGGGTTCCACCTAGAGATTGGAATCTTGCATCTTTGTTCAGAGTATTATTGTTTTCACATTGCTGAGGCTGCTTTATTTTGGAAGCTCTTGGTTTACCTAGTAATGTGGATGCACAAAAAAATGAATTTTGAAAACCATGAGGCACATTCCCACAGGTGTTCCTGTCACATGATCATTTTGGGGAAGAAACAAGACATCAGCCTTGAATCAGAGGCATTTCCATCCATGTTGTCTCTCCTAGCAGCTGCAGTTCAACTAAATTTGGCTTTATAATCATACTACTACTGACTACATTCACTGTAGGAAACCTGGGGTTCCAACAATTTGTGACAATTCCATATCCAGCTGACTTATCAGCTCCTACGGTCTAGTGATATGTTTCTATTGTGTTGGAATGTTTGAGAATTCTGAAGCGATTGCGTGGATGGAGGTCATGTTCATTTTCGTATTAGTGTGGATGACTGTTGGGCTTTTATTAGGCTGTGTTTTGTAAACTAGTTTATCATAACAAAACCTATGTGCATTGTTATTTTTTGTCATGGCACAAGAGCTTAACCCCAGTTTTCCCCCAGCATCCTGCCACTACTTTGCTGATAAAAATAAGATTCTATGTATTCACAGGCCCTTAGTCTTCTGTTCATTTAGATATTGTTGTCTCGTAAATGATTCATGTAATCCAAGTCTTATTGACAATGAAATTCAGCCTTGGTTTGAGAAGGTCCATTGTTTTTATTGTCTGAGAAGAGAGACTGCAGAAGTAGCCATGTGTCTTCGACCCTCTGCATTAATCTTGGATGTTGTGTGTCAGTTGGTGAAAATTCTCCTGAATGTCAATTTAGATTGTGTGTCGACATAATCCTTAACACGGGGCATTATTTATTATAACATCCTTCAACTGAAGGACATCATAAAAAGTAGGAAGTCAAGAGCTCTGATGATTTATTCAGTGGATGGTGACAACAGACAGATTTTCTTTTCTCCTTGGGGCTTATTTTTTAAAAAACAATAAACCATACCCCTTACTGTGTATTTCAGTGCTACAGATGTTTTGCTTTTTTGGGGCAATCCCAATCCTTAGATCTGATTTAACTGATGATATTTACAGTTTTGTCAAGGATTGAAGGGAGCAGGAAAGAGTTTCACATAAGATTTACCCATGGCAACAGTGACAATAAAGTGGTGTCCTGAATAAATTTTAAGTACTTGTGTTGTTTCTCTTATCTTTACTAAGACCCTCCTCGTCCAGGATCCTGAGTGGGCAGCCCCCCGCCTTCTCCAGCTACCTGACAACTATAATATCATCTTCCAGTACTATCACAGGAAGGCCTGCACTGCCTGCAAAAAGGTGCCAAAAGACCCTGCACTCTGCCTTGTTTGTGGCGCCTTTGTGTGTCTCAAAGGCGCATGCTGCAAACAGCAGGGAATCTGTGAATGTGTTTTGGTAAGTTTCTCAGTATTTCAATAGTAAAGCCACAGTTCTTGTTATAGCTTAAAGAATGTTTTGGTGATCCTTTTGTTCTTTCTTTTACTTGCAGCACTCCCAACTTTGTGGTGCAGCTACAGGCATCTTTCTGTTGATAAATGCCTCAGTCATCATCATCATCCGTGGACATCGTTTCTGCCTGTGGGGTTCTGTTTACCTGGATGCCCATGGAGAGGAAGACCGGGATTTACGGTATGGTCATGAAAGCCACAGAACATTAACATTAACATTAACATCACTAGAAACAGCAACATGTTAAAGGATTACTGAAATCTTTTACGTGCATAAAGTTTCAATTGCATTTGCATTTTATCTTCAAAACTTGCTTTGAATACGTACTAATCAGATGATGCAAGAACATAACCTCCTAAGACTTGTTATAACTCTTTTTTTTTTTCTCTTCCAGCCGTGGCAAGCCTCTTTTCTTATGTGAAGAGAGGTATCGAGTATTGGAGCAGCAGTGGGTTTCACACACCTTTGATCACATCAATAAGCGTTGGGGGCCCCACTACAACGGACTCTAAGATTTTCCGAAGTCCACTGAAAACCGCAACCCGTGACAGAAAAGTTTTTTCTGACTTGTGTGTCTGCCTCGATCAAAATATTTGGGAACTCTTATGTGAAAACACAAACATCCATTGAGGGTTTTGCTGCCACAGCCTTGGTTTATGTGAAGTTTGGTGTACAATCATGCCTAAAGATTAACACGTGTGTTTAAGTGATTTATTGTGTGGTTTTCAACAGGGAAAATTTGCAAAGTTCGAAGTCAAAAGCACAACTCTGCCCAGCAGTTAAATTGGTTTTGGATTGGGCTTTTAAAGCCTGTTACCTTTGTTTGGGCTGAAAAAATATATATCATGTGCTGAATGTCCCTGCAAAGTTTAATTACTTTTTGCACCATTTATGATGATGTTAGTGCATATCCCTTTTATTTATCAAAATGTGCGCTGCTGTGCTGGCATGAGTTTCAAGCTCCTGATGAGTGTAGCGATGTTATTGCAATGTGCACTCATTGTCTGCTGACATGTGATGGTAGGCAGGACAAGTCCATCAACACTATAGAGTTTTTTTGCAAACAAGCAAAGGCTCTTTTTATGGGTCTAGTTGCAATCCATCCTCAGGAATTTTTTTTTGTTTTTGCTGTTAAAATACGTTTTAGATATTTAAATAAATGCTGCTGCTCATTGTTCAAGTAATTTTAACTTTTGTGAAGAAATTTTTTTTCTATGGTTGTGCTTTGAGTTTACGGTAGATGGCTGGGAATGTTGACTCCAACTCTCTAATATTTAAGGAGGTATGCGGTCACCTCATTACACTCACTGCAGTTCTTTAGTCCTGCCCTATCAGCATTTTTCCCCCCTGGTTGGTTCCAACGATAAAACGCAGTTGCCAACCTCTAGATGGCTAAAGCTACATCTGGTCAAAATCAATGAATAACCTAAGATTCATTGTCACCATCTCACTTAGAACTGAAGTGGAGTATATACATGAGTTGTGTGCTACAATCATTTTTAAGCTAAATCTCATCTTACAGGAAGGTGTCCTGCTGCACTGGCAAAAGCGAACACAAAGTGAGAGCAGAAATACAACATTGGTCCCGTCAAAGTATTCTGTCAAGATGTGAAATTCAGTGAAAAACAACTTGCTTTTGAGATGAAATGCCAATACTCTTCATTTTCTGTGCTGTCAGAAAAAGTTTTTCCCTGCTTTTGACAGTCAAGTCATAACTGCAGTGCAAAACTTTTATTGTGCTGACTGCCCCTTTCTCGTGCATCAACTAGTTGTAATTTATAGTGGCATTCCAACATTTCAAGATTATCTGACTTGAGTATCCGTTATACACTGTGCATGACATCCTTTAAGCCACCATTATTTAAGTGTCTTAGCTACTTATTTTTCTGGTTATCTTTTTTTTTCTGGAAGAGAGGAAATTTATCCTGTTGTGCCTGCAAGATTATTGTTAATTTCAAGCGATAACAACTTATTGCAGTTGTCTCTGAAGTGTGGTTTTCAGACATCTGGCCACATCGCACTGCATCGAGTAATCTTTAAGGAACAAGTTAGCACTTGAAAAACTTCCTCTTGAATTCATGCATGCTGCTTTTCTGTTTACTGAGTTTCCCTCTCTTCTTGAGTTATTGCAGTACCCACTTTGTAAATGACCGCAACCAAATAGCCAATGAGTAATGGGTGTAAATTGTAACTGAAAGCTCTTGTGTGTTCTCCTGTATGAATGAAGAGAGAATACAGTACATTACTGTAGGTGCTGACTCAAACTTTCTGAGTTTGACCAGAAAGTATTGACTTGGACATTTAATGCAAAATGTAACATATGTGAATAAAATATAAACACACTGATCTGTGTCCTCTTGTTTGTCTGTTTTTAAAACTATATGAAGTAATAGCTGATAAAGCTGAGGTTGTAAAAGTCAGTGGGCTTTTGAGAAATGGCATTTGTATTGTTGAGTGTTTATTAGCTACTATTTCCTGACTTCTGAATCTTGCTTGACCTTCACATAGTGGCTGTTAAAAAAAAAACAGTCTAAAACTGAAACTGCTGTTGCTAACTTGCTAAGTCTTAAGCTACATTTTTTCTTGCTTTACTGAGTTACTAAACCTTAAACACACCACATGTTTAACTATGATGTTTGAGCTACTTTTTATCAGTTTTGCGCAAGATATTGTCACTAGTTAAGCTAACTAAATGACTATGATGATGATTCTGCTCGGTTTTTTTTTTTTTTTTTTTATTCGCACAGCTAGCTAACCTGCTACAGAAACTAGCATGGATTCAGACTTGCTGCTTACATTGAAAACGTAAGTCCAAAACAAAGTTAAAACTAAGAAAAATGAAAACTATTATACTATATTCTGTATATTTGAGACAGATATAACACTGAAACCTGTCAGTATCCTTTATGACATATAGTCAAAATGCTGGAGGAGGTATTAGCAAAATCTAGCCACAAAAGCTAAAAGTGTGTCTTAGTATTTTGTATTGTATTGACTGGACTCAGCTTGGTGCCCTGACGTTTTAAAGCCATGTGACTGAGCATTTACTGGGTAATTGGGTTGAACTTTCATAAACAAGGGAAGCCCTCTACTCAGGCACCAAAGGCTGCACAAAGCCCCGGATTTCTGCCAATTAGGGGACAAAAAAGTGGACCAAACATTGTATGTAAAGCTGAGGAATTTGCTCTGGGAATATTCGACAGAGTGAGTCAAGTTACAGAGATGATGGTAATACAGACAGTACTTAGGAGAGCATCACTGGACATTTCCTCATTTTCTCCATGTTCTGGTAGGTATACAAATGAGATCAGACCATTGCAGGCTGTATGAGGCAATAGAGGTCAGTTCACTTCCTGTCTGCAGGACAGCATGCTCAGGTGTCTGCAGTTAATAATTAATCAGTCCTTCCTCGACAAAACAGGAAAATCAGTTTGGATATGTTGCTATGGACGGTAAGATGCATGTAAATATAACACTGCAGAATAAGTTGAGTTATTTTACCTTTAATTTCAAAGTCCCTCTAGTGCTGACTTTGTTCACACAGCTGTCAGAGAAATGGAAGCAAGTCTGTGCACTTTCTAACTAATTTTTAAAATAGTTTGACCTTTTTTTCCCCCAGATTTTAGAGATGGAACTACGGAGGCATCGATGTCGAGGTAGGATCCTGTTTTTTTTATCAGTACACTGACTGGAAATATACAGTTCTGTACTATGAATGAATGTGTTTGATATCTTTGGCTTAATTCAGGTGCCACTCCTCTAAATAATCTTAGATTAGGAATAACTGTGCAGATAAATAGCTCAGTGTTTCTTTTGTATTCATGAAACAGTGGTGCACCTCTGAAAACATACTGGAATATTATTATTTAGGTCTAGTAATGCCTATAACTAAAATAATAGTCCAGATGAATCACAAATTATTTACAATTTCTAACATTCTAATTGCATTTAAATATAACAAATGCCCAAGTAGCAGCACATGTAAGACAAAACATTTATTTTAAAATTCTAGAGGAAAAACTATAATTACAAGGTTTGTTAGAAATTGACAGCTTCAGATTTGTGTCATTATATTTGGAAATAGTAAATAAAAGTGAAGTGATGATTGATGTGTTAATATCAAGCAGTAGACAAACTGCTGGAGTTATTACATGCAAACAAAGTTGGCAAGGAGTTTAGCAGTTTTGGGTAAACCGTACACATACTAGATGCTAGTGTTATTAACTGTGTCACTGATATTGCTATAACAGAATTACTGTGTAGATATGGCCTGTAAACATGTTCAAAAACACTATACATTCTTGCAGTTTTGTGATACCCTATACAGTACATTCTCAAAACCACTGCATCAGATCATCAGATTAATAATGTATATGTAAAGATTCATGGTAGGCTGTAGTGGATTTTGCATTGTGGTTAAACGCCGACTGCTAGACAAATGTATTGTAGTCTCTGTTCAGCTATTTTATTAATCAAATTTTATAGATATTGTGTTGTGTGTCCCTAAAATTAGATTAAGTAATCACAACACAATGCCTTTCTGACAGTATTGTAATATATTTAAACTATAACCACCATATCATGCAACACATCGTTCCACCTGATTCTTTTCAACACACAGCCTTAATACACTCATCAGATATGCAACAAAAAGGGGCTATGAGGTAAACAGAGCAGGCTCTTTAAACACACTAACACAGTTTTTAAAACCTTTATGATGCTGGTAGTATAAAAGACTGAAAAACTGATACAGAAAAAGAAATAAATGATGTACTTCCTAGTAACATTATGTACCAAAATGTTGACAGACTGAGAGATGCGAAATAACTGAAGAGGAAAATTTAATAAAAAGAGACATTTTGTTTGCAGCTCTCTGAAGAGCATTTCTATTTATTTGGGTGGATTTGTTGGATGTTTTTGATGCTGATCTCTAGCAAAGTAGAGGAATAAATCAGTCTTAAAAGATGTCCAAAAATATCCTCAGTGGTTCAGGGATGAGGAAAAGACATGGTGTAAGTCAGAGGAAGTAACTGCATGTAGGTAATGTGTAATAGGGACTAATAGGGTATTGTTTTTCTTAAGAATTAGTTATACATGTTTACTATTCATTTTATTGATTCGGCTAATCTTGTTGTTTCTGTATTAGTTGCATGGTTGAACAAATCTGAATAATCAGTATTTACTAAACATACACACAGTTCTCACACTGTGCAACACAGTTCAAGGTTTGTCTTAATGGAAATCATATTATTTGGACACACTTAAACATTTGAGACTAGAAGGCACAGATTAATTTCTTGCTGTGATTGGTTACTCAGATCATGCTTTTGTTTTGCTTTGTTCTTTTTTTTTTTTATTAGTTTAGTGTTGTGTATATCTTAATTTGTCAGAGATGAGATTATTCCTCATGGTGCTGTACTGCAAGAGGCTTAAAGTAATAAAAAAGAGAGCTTGTTTCTGGCTGTATTAGGTATTGGTTGTCCAGGGTGAGAACAAGGGCACAGTGCTTTAGGCCTGGCTTGAAGCTTGTGGAGGTTTACTGCAAAGCCTCTTCATATCCCCTTAAACGGGATTATAGGTCATTTTTTCCTCCACAGATTTACCATTGGGTTTACCGAGTGAAGTTCCCGTAAGGCTCAGCAGAGAGGCTTGGATTGTGCAAGTTTGATGGAAGCAGAAAATTAGATTACTCACTTTTACTTTGCTGTCTTTGCAATGACAAAGACAGTCCCCGTGCAGCTGCAGGATACACCATCAGACATAGACACACCATGACAACAAACACTTCATGAGCAAATAAATAGGAGTTTAACTGCATTATTTAGCTCATTTCTGTTTGACATAGGTGACGGTAATGGAGCCAAAATCGTCTGCCTCAGTATATGGAGTTATGCAGTACATCATGGTAACAGCATCACCTTAAATCCAAAACGTCTGTAAATTCAGTTAACAGATGGTTCTTCGTCACATTTGATTTTTTTTCTCTCTCATTTGGAATGAGTTAAAGTGTCATCAAAGTGACTTATCTTTTATTCAGACATTCCAGTATCTTAGAAAGCAAAACTGATCAGCGTGGCGAACACCCAGTCAGAAATTGCTTTTGTTCTCTGATAAACAATAGGTAACCTGACCGTTGCTACCTGGGACCTCTGGTGTCCAGTTCTAACTAAAACCCTAGTACTTTATCTCCTGTGTCCCTTTCCTTTTTGGCAGTTACACAAAAAAATATACTAACATTCCAATTAATGTTAGTGACTGGTTATTGTAAGTCACTTTTACCTTCTCACATTTTCAATCATTATGTTTATTATTGGGTTTATAATCAAAGGTCTGTTCATATCAGAGTTTTCCCCATATTTGTGGAAGATGTTGGTGCACAGGTGGGAGTTTGGGAGTCCTCCTTTAAGAGAGGTTTGGTTTCTAAAGGGTTTCATGTTGTGTATTATAAAGAAAATATTTTATCCAAAAGTTGGCCGGGTATTGTTTAATTATGCAAATTAAATTAATCTATTAATAAACATGACAGTATGATAATGACTAATATAGGTCTGTATTACTACAAGGTCTGGGAAACATTAAATAAATTCCAAATTTCAAACATAAAATGTATTCCAGAAGTCAGGATCAATGAAATGATAATTGAAAAATTTCCACTCATCAAATTCCAAACATCAAATAAATAAAAACTAAATTGCTCAGTGATGCTGTCCACAGGCAAATTCAATGTGACAAATGAAAGGAACACTGATACTTCTAAAGAAAAAAAAAAAAAGCTAATTTGAAGGAAAATGACAGTATTTATTTGGTCTAATGTGGGAGCTTTTCTTCTTCACTTTAGGTGATTTACAAAAACACTTGAATACATCACTTAAGTCTCTTAATGGAAGGGGAGACTCTACATAAGTAAACAACAGGACAAAACTTGCTAAATTCACCACAGGAGGCCAGCTACAACCATTCAATCTGGGAAGTCATTTAGTTTGTTTTGATGCGCTCCACATCGATTTTACATTCATTTGCTTCAGGTGGCACCTGAAATGGCTTGGGTGCTACACCTAAACAACACCCAAGATTTAATAGCAGTGAAAACCGGGCATTACAACTGTGGTTCCTAAATGAAGGGGGCTACAGAAGAATCCACAGCCTAAAAGGAGTATACAATAAAGTAAAATTAATCTGAATGATTGTGAGCGCAGTGATGTGAGCAGGGTTTAATGACCCAGGTTAGTGAGAATCACAGTAAAGCAGCACTTTTAATATGAGATGGATAAGTTTAGTCTGGAAAGAGAAGAAAAATAAGTTATGTCTTGCTCTCTATTCGGGCTTTTGTTATTGACTTTGAATATGGATTGAAATTCATTAGGTTTACTTATTGGGGAGTGGATTAAAAATACTTTACCTTCAAGGAAAATGCATTTACGTTCTGTTGAGTCTTTTAAAAAGCAGGTGACGACCATGTTATTCAGGGTTTTACTTAAGTGTGGATTTTGTGGACAATTTGTTCTTATGCATACATGTTTGTGCATGTAGTTGTATTTTGCTTTTTTATATTACGTATTTTCCTTTTTTAACTGATTTTCCTGTGAATAACTTGGTGAATTCTTTCTGTGAAAAGTGCTATATAAATAAATGTACTAAATAAACATGAAAGTATGAGTTGTGCTGCACTGCTGTTATTACAGCTCTTTGCAGTGGATGTAGCTCTCACTTTGATTAGATCTCTGGGGTTTTCATCATAATTGTAAACACAGTATTGTGGTATAATGTCATGTAAGGGGTCAGGTGTTGTCTTGTAGATATATTGTGGTTAAATTGTTTAGCCAGCCTTAGAATCAGTTCTTAGCCTATATATAGACTCTTAATTACCTGTATGCACAAGATAATTAATTTTAACTCCTATCCTCACCGTTCATATATTGTAATACTGAAGATGTTTTTTCTGTGATAGCATAGTCTATAACATCATAAGTTGTCTTATGTGGAAACAGCCTGAGTAAAATTGACATTATTTATAGAGGAGGGGCAGCCAAAAGTCATGTGACATAACAACTATCATTAACTTCCTGGTTACCTGCGTGCAACCTGAGATGCATCATATCAGCCACCATTATGAGTGGATACATCTGCTGCCTGAATGTTGAGCGCTGCTGCAGATCAGGTGGCAGATTACTAGTGAATTATTAATCTTCTTAGATTAACGTGAATTCATCTCAGGGTAGTTTTAGCGTGAAGCAGACAAACACGTTCACAGAGACAGGTATGTACTGTATGACTTATGGGTTTATGGTACAAGCATTGCTGATCTTTGACAAAATTTGAATAATCAATTAATGCAGATCAGCCAAAAAAAATAAAAATAGTGAGTAGTTTTGCAGTCAGTTGGTGTGTTGCTAAATCGGACCGGTGCATCAGTCCCACAACTCAATTGATTGTAAGTTGATGAGTGTGAATTCTGATGCTAAAATGTGCTTCTGTATTTAAATTGACTTTTACAAAATCTCTTTTTACAAAACAGAACGGGATGATGGTGCAGCCGCGGTGCATTGTGTATTCAAGCACAACAAATGACCCTGTGTTTTGCTACTCAGATGTAAAATGTTTTTGGAACTGGCAGGAGAAGTTTGATATCACCGAGCAGGTATCTGTTGCTTCTGTCATTAAAGACAAATGGATGGCGTAGTGAAATATGAACCGTCTCAAAAGTCAGCGACGGTGCCGTAGCAACAGGTGACGGCTAGTGTGTTCAGTACGCGGTGTAAATGCAGAATAGGTTAGTTACAGAAGAAAAGGGATGGCAGTTATAAATGGCAAGTAACCAGTTTGGATGTGTTTATTTATAAGGTACGTTTGATGCATTAGTCACCGACAGTCAAAGATGGACAATTAACCTTTGATCAATCAATGATGGATTATTAGCCTGAAGACAAAGCTGGACTCTAGGTAAGGGATATAGCTGTTGCTGGGTATATTAGTATTGGTACGTTGGTCCTGCGTGCTGCTCTCTGAAGCTCACATTGAAGGACATCAGGAGGATCTGTGTGTTTCTTACATTTACAGAATAGCTGTATATCCGTCTTGTATCTACTTGAATGCCATTGCTCAAATGGAACACACAACAATCCATAAATCTGTCCTCTTCTGCACCTGGGGGTTAAACATCACTCATGTTTTTCACATCAATCTGCTGAACTCCACCAAAACAATATTCCTTCCTTCCTCCCTCAGGGTCACACAGCCTATATGATGCATAACACGCTTACAAGCAGAGCAGTCGTGAGGTTGAATGTAAACATTTCGCTCCATTATGTTTATCGCAAATATGTATCCTTCTCCAAAAATAGGATGCATGTGTCCCTGTAACCTCCCTGTAACCCATGTGGTATATATCCACAGCCCTGTTTTCTTGAAGTACGTTGATCTTCTATGTTGTGTTTGGTCACGGACACTTGCAGACTTTGAGGATGATTTATTGTCAGCTTCTGAACTTCGATCAATTAGAGCTGAGTCTGTGTGAAAATGCTCTTACATAATGATTTTACTTGTATGTTCAGAGGTGGCGCCCGTTCATTCAGGACAGCGCTTGTCAACTTAATCTCTGTCCAATCCAATTGATCTTGAGGAGATTGCAGCTCTTAGTGGTAGTGACAAGGTCCCCGTGGAGAGGGCTAATTCAGATCGTCTGTGAAATGCCACTTGTTGCCCGTGCTCTTGAGGAAACAATTGCTGTTGCCGTTGGCGTTTTTATATTATGATCACCAGAGGCTCTTTGGCTGTAATTTACCTCAGCCCTGATGAGTCAGAAGAAAATAACATTTGCTATGTAAGTAGAACACTGTCATGTCCACCTACAGCTGTCTGCTTTGTTTTTGCTTTGATTTCCTGCTTTAAACCTGTTAAGTGGCTCCCTCGACAGATTTTGTCGGTTCACTGATCCAAAGGAGAGAACCTCTGGGAACAGATGCACTGCTCTGTGATATGCCAAAACAGTTAGCTGTACACACTTCATACATCCTCATTACTCGCTTCTCTGTGTAGTTAATGAGATTAGCTCTTCTTTCTTGGTGTGTGAAAGTGGTTTGTGTTGAGATTCATCACTAGTGTCTATTTGTAGGATTTAATTTGATTTTGAAGATGTATTTTTTTTTTTTTTTTTACAATTGCATCACACAAAAATATTTATCTTGATTCCTTTTTGTTTGTGTAGGGGGTCACTGTATGGACTGTATCCTTACAAGTCCACTATGATTGGCTTGGAGAACCTTGGGGATCCATCAGGCAACTGGGATATAGTGGAGACCATTGGTAAAGGAACGTATGGAAAAGTGTACAGAGTGACCAACAAAAAGGATGGAAGTCAAGCAGCTGTTAAAGTACTGGACCCGATCAATGTAAGTCAGATAAATGCACAATTAATCTGTTACTGGAATGGATGATAGAATTCATCAGTGTCTGCAAAAGCATATTATTGTAAATACTGACTCATTTCCAGCTCAGAAAAAAAAAGAGACTACTGCTTTTCTATTTATAGGCATTTGTTTGAGTTTAATTACCATTTTGGGTTATTCTAGAAATTACTGCCAATATTTCTCCCAAATTCCATATAAAATAATGTCTTTTAGAGCATTTATTTGCAGAAGATGACAACTGATCAAAGTAACAATATATATAAAGTGTTTGTGTTATCAGACCTTGAAAAGAGAAAAAACAACACAATTTTAACAACGCAATGCTAATGTTTTAACTTTCAGTTAAGTTGAGAAATCTGCATTTGTTGGATTCACCTTTTTCCATTTCAGCTTTAGTCTATCTAGACATGCTCATTCATATTGCTCATGGTGATTTATGCCACTGCTGGTACAAAAATGCAAAAACATCTGCTTTATTTGATGGGTTTTGATTGGGTAAGGTTATCCTTAATCTTGATCACATTCAGAGGCTATCGATGAATATGATCATAATATGTGGAGTGGTCACTTCATTATTTTATGCAGAAATGTAACTTCTCTCAGCATTTTGAACCATAAACACCACCATTTGTAGCTGTTTGACAATCTTGAGATGTTATTCAGTGCTCGTGCAAGTTAAAATATAAACCGGGCTAATATTCATAAGAGAGACTGTTTTTTAGATTGTTTATTTTTTTCTTTTTGCCCATTCTTTTGTCCCACATTGGTCTGTTGTTGTCAGTTATGCCTGTGAGAACTCAGCTTTGTGGCAGAAAAAAGAAAAAACTAAAACCCCTGTGTTTTTCTTTATAATTATGTGACTTGTCACAGCATTCAAGCCATTCAAACAGAGTAAGTTGCCAGTACTTTCCCCCTCCCCTCCATCTTGATGCAGTTGTACTTGCACTTGCTCCCGTGATATATATCAACTTCTCTCCTTTTCATTTATTTCCTGTCACGTTAAGTCTAACACACCCTTAGCAGAAAGTGTAGCTCCTGCCTTGGCTGTATCCTCTCTGTATATCCATTCATTTGTCTGTGTGATAAGGATGCTGTAGATGCTACATTGGCACCGTGTTGTGTTAGGAAGACTTGGTTTGAGGCGGGGCTGTTATTGTGTCAATGGAACAATCCACATCCTGGCAGGACTATCCAACATGAAGCTCCCCTGATGGCCATGAAGATGAAGCTGCCTCGTCTCTCATCGCTCTCCCAGATTAGACTGCTGACACTATCACTCAGACATCCAGGAAGAGAAATTCTTTGTCTCTGACTGTTGCTCTTCCCTTCCTCTGAGATTTACTTTGATAGAAAGCACTTTTAGAAATTGTTTAGCACCCAGGTTCGTCCCCTGCTTTGTTACTAAGTTTATGACCTGTCCTTTAGGATTCTAATTATAGTTAACTTATTACCTGGTTGTGTTACGGTTTTAACAGCAACCTTTATTTAATTCTAAAACCCATTTTCACTTTGACATATGTGATAACTGCATGTTACCATTTGTTTGTGTTTTTTTTTTTTAAAAGGATGTGGATGAGGAGATCGAGGCTGAATACAACATCCTGAGGTCTCTGTCCAATCACCCCAATGTGGTCAAGTTCTATGGCATGTTCTACAAATCAGACAACTTGTCCGGTGGGCAACTCTGGCTGGTCCTGGAGGTGAGTGCTTTATACTGCTACTTATTTCTATCAGCAGGAATTAAATATATTTTTTGTTTACCCGGATGCATCATTGCTTCAGAGTCTCAAATAATTCACGATTTAAATGTTTTAGGAACTAGATAAAAGAGATGTTAGCTGTCTGTTTTCAAAGCTACTCTGTGGACTCAAGTAGTCCTCATCAAAACATTGCTGAATAAATGCACTTAAATGTCAATCATAAGATAACATGAGCATCAACAGCAGCACACCACCACAGTCTAACAGACAAATGGAAAGAACAATTTACAAAAAGCCCAAATATACACAAACACATGACTGACTTTTGCTGTCAAAACACTGTCTCTCAAAGTCTTTTGCTCAAGACAGATTTTCTTGACTTGTTCTGACACTTTTAGACATCTGTTCATGATATCATTTTTAAGTATTCATCACTGATCACATGATAAACCTCCTCCCCATTTACAATAGCCTTTTTGTATCCAGCCTTAATGATCTCTTCTAAGAGTTAATTATTCTTCTAATAAATCCACATGTCATTTTGTTATCATGTGTTTTACTGTCCTCATTGCTGTGCCAATAAAAATGGCTCCTCGACCCACTTTGGTCACAACACTAGGTTTAGAAAAGTCAGCCATAAAACAATGTAGTGATACAATAAACTCTTTTAACTTTTTTTTTTCATTAAAGTCTGCCTTGGAGCTAATTAAAGTCCTTGGTTTTATGTTGGTGGAAAGTAATGTAGCCAGCAAAATTTTCTTGGCTGATTTCAGTTTCACAATTTGACATTCTGACTTTTTTTGGCCCCTGTATATTTTTTGTGTCAGTAAAAATTATAATTGATGACATAAACATTTGTAGCTTTCCTGTGATGGACAATTCAATTTCACGTTCATAATAAAACACTGACTACAAGACATTTGCATTTTTTTTTCCAAAACTACAACACCTTCTTTCACTCACACTCAAACAAATCTCCAATCAAATGCTTCAGGTTGTCCACAAATAACAATATTTTCTTGTTGTGACTTTTGACTTGTCATTACTGATACCAGTGAAAGATATTGAACGTTCAGCTCAGTCTACAGTTACACTTGCCTAAACTTTACCATTTGTTACCTTTTTCAAAGTGTAGCAGGGCGATTGCGTGTTAAGTACCCAATTAAGTTTTTTGATCCCATCGTTTTCATGGTTAGTCTTACATCTATTACAAATCCTGTGTTTTCTTTACCCACTCACTTCAATTCTTATGACGCTGAATGTGCATATATGTGTGATAATGATGTCTGTGTTGTCGTGTGCATTATACATAGAACATTGTGTGACTTGTATTTCCTAAATTCAGCCTGCACAGAATTAGATATATTGATCACAGCAGATCAAGCTGAAAACCAGATTATTCTATTAACCAGCCAAATGAGAAGAAGCCACAGTACAATTATACGCCTATAAATGTACACTCTTGCCCATAAATTTGGAATGGAATATTTTCACCTATTCTCATGAAATGATTGTGACAATGTGCTTTATTCTGATGGATACAGTGTAACTGGGACTCAGTATGTAATCACCTGGTCAAAGGTGATGACTGATGGCTATAAGTAGGAATGAAAAGAGGAATGTGTCTGAAAACAGTTATTCTAATTTAAAGCTGTGTATGACTTTCATCACCAATTTTTCATCAAATCTGTTAAACCTGAGTCATAGTCCAAGTATGACGAATCCGCAGCTGCATTTTGGCCACAACGGCAACAAACATGGAAATGGCTTCACTGCCTCTTGCTACTGCAGCTGTGTGGAGCTCTGCTTCCCACAGTGCACGTTAGGACAAATTTCCAAAAATGCCCGAGTTTGTAAACAAATGGATTGTTTCTGGTTGAGTACACTTCGAAATTGTTCACCATAAGGGAAGAGATTCGGGTGTCTAATCACTGAAAGACTTACGGATTCATGATGCTTAAGCTATGATTCAGGTTTTACAGATTTGATGAAAAATTGGTGATGAAAGTCATAAGGAGCTTTAATGGGCAACAGTATATATTTAAACTTAAACGTACATTGCAGTTTTTGAAGAAGCATTGACTATAACCATTAGAAATTCTACAGGGTACCTTTTCATTGATTTATATTTTTGTGTACATGAGCCAATAATGTTTAAAATTCTAAAGCACATCTTTTTTTAAATGCTGAAGTTAATCCTGGAATAGGTTTCAGTTTGTCTCCATATTTAATGCTGCCATTGAGACTGTGCAAAGCTTTCTGCTGCTTGTGTGTGTGGGCTAGCTCTTGCCATGAATCATAATCTGGAGTGGTGAGTGATGGACGAGTCACTGGAGTTTCTCTGTCTCCCTCCCAGCTGTGCAACGGCGGCTCTGTCACAGAACTCATCAAAGGCCTGCTCATGCGAAGCCAGCGTCTGCAGGAGCCCGTTATCTCATACATCTTATACAGTGCCCTCTTGGTAAGATGGCCCACTGCAAAGCTGCTAATGTTAGGGAGGAGGTACGATGCAAACATGCAGAGAGCGTGCTGAGGATTTATCTTCAGCATGGGCACTCTGGCAGGTGGTAATAAATGTCTCTCCTTCTGAACAGCTGTGGGAGTTCTTTTATTTAGTTGGTACCGCTCAACTTTTAATGCATCATATTCTAATTTATACTCATGACAAATGACTAATAATGCAATCATGAATCTTGCTGAGCATCTTGGTTTTTCTGTCCTCTGACTTAAAAGGGTCTCCAACATTTGCACAACAACCGCATTATCCATCGCGATGTCAAAGGCAACAACATCCTCCTGACGACTGAGGGAGGAGTCAAACTGGTTGACTTTGGTAATAGCCTTTGAAACATGCAATTATGTCAGCATATGCTTTTGCAGAAAGGAGAAATACGTCAAGGTCTGCGAATGGTTTCTCAGCTTGATGGTTTATGAGAGGTCTACATGCCTTTTTTTGTATTTGATTGATCCATGGAAAGCAACAGCAGCATGTTTCTGCACCATTGTTTGTGAGGAAAATACTAGCACAGGATAAATCATTTGATGTGCTCCACATTTTAGTCCCCAGCACACCATAACATCTTTTTAGTTCATGGACCGTAGCCTTAACCCAAGGCTATTATTGCTCATTTAAATTGCATTATTTGATCTTTTGCATATTAACAGAAAGCTGTTATGGCAAATGACTTAGAGTCACCCCCAGGCATGTTTATGTCCTCTGTGTCACGGAGATGAAGTGGACTCATGCTGATAAAAATCTGTCCTATATAATTTGAAATGATTATAGCCCATTATTATTACTGCTTGGCAGGTTGCCACACTAAATTATATGCCAGAATTTATTGATTAATTCACACATTCACTACTACAAAGGAGATTTTTATCCTTAGCAAATTCAAACTAAAAACACTGTAATATCTCATCCTCAAGCATTAAGCATTGCTTCATTTAATTCCCATTTTAATTGTAGGTGTTTCAGCTCAACTGACCAGTGCGAGATTGCGGAGGAACACATCAGTTGGGACTCCGTTTTGGATGGCGCCCGAGGTCAGTCTAGTCTTCAGTGAATACACATGTTCATCTTTAATAATGCAGTAGGAATATAGCACACATTTTAGTGTTGGATAGAGTTTTTTAAGTGTTGGAGACTGAGAAGGAGAGAGAGGTTTGGTTATTTCTGTGTCACCCTCCCCTGTGTCATTGTGTATTCCCCTCCACGGGCGCAGCTCTTAAGGTCGCCTCAAGGTTAATAGCAGGGATTCTGTGGCCCCCGGCTTACTCTTTGGCAGAAATGAGGTGCGGTGATTGGGGCTGTAAGAAAAGGACCTCAGGGGCAATTAGAATAAACTCAGCTATAAAATGTAGTGTCAGTTAAAATTATTGACGGTGGAAAAGACAAGCTCATGCTAACAGCAGCTGAACTGACCTCCCTTTCAGTGTTTATGTAGTTCCATTAATATAGTCATCAGCCAGTCTGTTAGTTATTTCAGAAAACCTGAGCATGTACATTCTGCTTTATATGACTATATACCAAATTGGCAATCCATTTTTAAGCAGATATTAACAAAATACTTCCTTTTAAGGGTAAAAACACTGATAGATTTTCTTGTATTTTGAGAAATGTTGATTTTAGGAACACTAAATTATTTGCTGAGATGGTCAGTGTTGTGTTGTGTTACATCATCAGGTCATAGCCTGTGAACAGCAGTATGACTACTCTTACGACGCCCGCTGTGATGTGTGGTCGCTTGGCATCACAGCTATCGAGCTGGCAGATGGAGACCCCCCGTTGGCTGAGATGCATCCAGTTAAAGCCCTCTTCAAAATCCCACGGTGAGTCCACTAGAGGACGCTCTTACCACACAGCTGAAGGCAGCCTGCACAGTCACACTCAAACGCTGCTTCTTTAAGGAGAGCAACGAGATACTAAATTTAACAGTAAAGATAAAAAAAAAGTGACTGTTATGGCAAATTATTTTTTAAAATGGAAATTTAGATTGTGAAGATGCTACAAATCTGACATCAGTGCTTTGATCATTTATATTGTCAACAATGCATTTTTCTGTTCCTGAAAAGCAGCATCTTTTGAATAAACACTTAAAATGGGATAGTGTTTGGCCTTAAAAATAAATGCAGTGATTCAGTCTGTAAAAATATTCACTGCTGGAGACACTTTGTGTCTGATGATCATTTGAGAGCTTAGTGGCTGCACGCGGTTGACCTTTTGTTATCAGCACAATCGTGTAATTATCTCTCAGTTAGGTAGAGATATGCCCTTCTGATTGCAATTTGCATTGGTGATTAGCTCCATTCACATTGAGATGAGGCTGTCACCTCCTCCCCGTCACAATGTTATCTCCTCCCTGCCAAGCCAAAGGAGGAACATGCACGCCTTGTGCAGCAGAAATTATGGAAGCTAACACATCATTTCATCAGCACCAAATTCAGCCAGAATATAAAATGATTAGAAAGAGTTAAGCTTCCCTGTAAAATTGACACTCGTTATTAAGAGTAAGATTATTTAGTTTTAACATGTCACTTTTCTTAGACTACATTAGCTCTGGGATTTTTTAATAAGAAACCAGGAAATGGATGGATGCTGTCATGTCAAGATGCAGTCATAATAAGACTGGACTTGCTAATGTTGATTCCTCTGTATTACTGAAATATTTCTGACTCCTTGACCCTGCGTATAAACTGGGATGTTAATAAAAATTGACACACATTTCGCAGTCAAATCAAAGCAGATATTCTGCCCTTTTGGTGTGAACTGAACTTAGCTGTGATGGTTGTGATATAAATCACATCAAATACATTGAACCATGAAATGATTCTGTTAACATGTCATTTATCTCAAATATATTTTCCCATCACGGCAGCTCTGCAGACAAAATCAAAAGGAAACGCGGTGTAACTTATGACTCCTGTGTAAATGACTTTCTAAATAGGGAAATGTGCTTCACCTTTGCGTCTTTAGAGGCTGGGAGAGTGATTCATGATGAAATCGCAGGGATTTATTGCAGAGGTTTTGATGATTGCAAAGTTCTATGTTCTTTTCAGTTTAATACGTCACAAGTCGTTACCAGTGGAGCCTTTTCTGAAGTAACGTCCTTGAGTAGTACGCATTTTATGATATATAGGTGTTAAAATGTGCAATAATCATTTTTATCATTGTGATATTTTACAATTGCTCTCAGTAATGTGTTTTCCACACCAGAGGATTCAGTGTCATGTGGTAAATCTGATATGTATCAAACAGCCACCTTATCATTTTTCCTCTCTAAAATACATACACAAAAAAACATAATTGTAACAATACTGTAAATTTGTAAAATTCTTTTTCTGTCTTTCTTTCTGTTTTTTCTTTTATCTTAAAATTACCATTGTATCCACACACTGGACAGCCTTGTCAAGCTGAAGATTTAATGGCCCCTGCTGAGAGTCAAATAAACACCCAGTGCTATCACCACTTTGACTGCAGGGGCCAGCAGCAGATAGCCATTTTGTCACTCGTTCGGTTGTGCAACAGAAACATGCACAGGTGAAAAGCGATTCTAGTCCCAGTGGGCTACAAACGACTCTGATATTTGTCAAAGAGGACGCTGATGAGCTCCATGAATTAGGGTCACCTTGGTGCTCGGTCTGTGCGATAGAAATATCAGATACTAGATGAGTTGTGACACCCTACCGAACCATGAAGATGTTTACATCTCCAGTAGCACTGTTTTAATTTTTAACTTAAATCTAAGGTTCCTCTGTCTTGTTTTCACTTTTACCCACTCTTTGAAATTAGTAGAAGTAATTGAGGGTGTTCGAGTGTGTATGACCGATATGTGATGACCATGACTGGAGGTAATGGAGCATGTCAGAGGGTAAAGTTGTAAAATCATCAACTGCAAAATTAATTACAGATACTTAAGACAAAGATGGTCTCTGATATTTAATATGCAGGAAGGTTAACTGCTGGAGCCAATGTAGTCTATGCTGTAAAGCCTTGCAGTGTTCATGTAAAGTCAAACTATATGCGTATAAGGTTTTGTAAAGGTTACAGGCAATTGGCAAGGATGTTCAAGGTTGTGTTTGTTCTGCCAGATACCTATAGATGTAAGCTACTTGTTTCTGTCTAAGAGGAGATCACAATGCGAGCGAGATAGAAGAAGATCGAAGTAAATGATGACTTGTCAGAGACAACAAAGGCGAATCAAATCATGAGCTCAGGCAGAGAAATCCAGACAAGTGTGCTGTTAAGAGACAGGTCTCATGGATAGAAGCTGAGTGAAAGGAAGTCTGTGGAGAAAAGACACTGGGATAACAGCGTAGGTTCCAGTATTTCTGACATTTAGTAGTGAGTTATATGTCGAGTCCTGTCTATGTCTCAAGTAATATGTGAAATGTTCAAATCACTGTAAGATTAAATGCAGATTCAAACGTTTTGGCCAATATCATCATTAGAAAATCCTATATTTATCACAAACGCTGAAGTCTTTTACTGCAGGGTGATTATGATTGCTAAGCCATCTGTTTTTCCATCTGTCACACACGGTTGGAAGAAATAATGCTGATTTGAAAACTTTGTGTATGCTGCCTGTCAGTGTTTCTCTGTGTGAGTCGCAACAAATTGCTTATTGTCACTGTAAAAGAACTCTGGTGGTTTCTGCAGTGACATTCCATATATAAAAAAGTCTGTTTGGATAGAGTGTAGAAACAGCACACTGTACCTTCATGTCACAGATTTCCCATTATCACACACTGATGCAGTGACCCCTGGCAGGAGATCAGTGGGTGCTTGAATGACTTTTCAATCATGAGTAAAGGGCTTTAATATCTTCATCTCTGCACTTATTTTACTGCTCTGTGTGGTGTCCAGTGCTGCAGCATTTGACAGTGTAGCCACTGAAGACATGATAAATGTAGCCGTAGTTCTCTGGGTTCATGCATGTATGCGCAAAGAACCGCTGGTGCTTTAGCTGCGGTGATGGATGAGCTAAAATTTTAAGCGAGTGGTCCATTTACTGAATAAGTCTTTATTATGTGCCTCCATACTTCTTTAGTATTATGCTTCTGTATGCTTATTTTACAAAACTAATGTTGCCATATTGGTTGAATATGTTTGTACAATATGTCTTTAAAGTCATTTTGGTTTAGTTACATGAATCTTAAGCATTTAATTTATCTGTAAAGTCATTTTTTTCTCACCACGCAGATAAAGTTATGCAAAGCAGCACTGATAGGATACTTTACAGACTTTTGGTATTGCCAGACTTTGGTTCTGATTTTGGTTCTTGTTTATATAACAAACTGAAACGTCAGTTGGGCCTTTTCGGAAATTTTGTCGCAAAGTGCATTGTGGGCGCTAAGTGCATTGTGTCACCAAGCGAAAGTGGTTTTTCACAGATTCGGCAAGAAAACAAGTCAGATCGCTACTACGGAAAATTATACACTTCACCGTGGTTGTTTTAAAGTATGAGTAGGTGGAGGATGGAGGTAAAGGTGACAATTGGGTTCAACACTCTCGAAGAGCCAGCAAAATTGCTGCTACGAGTTAATTGAATATCAAAATGGATAATGATTAATTTAACTATTCCAAACTAATCAATTATTTGTTGCACCTGTAACAGTATATGTTATCTGCATTGTTTTATTAGCTCCTCTAACTTTGTCAAGTGGAACTACACAGTGCTGTTTGTTTGGTGCCAGGTCATTTAATCGCTTTAAAATGGTCACGCTGTCTTGTCTATTGGAAAATTGAGTAAAGGTCAACAGTGCTACTGGTTTCTAGGAAACTGTGCCTCATTACTGAAAATCAACTGTGACGAGATACATTTTCAAAATAATCTTCAAATTGCAATTTTTGGAGCTTCTGTACCTTCACATTGATCAGTTTTTATTATTTTTTTTATAAGCATATAATTTTTTTCAGTGTGCATGGAGATATTACTGATACTGATGTTGAACAAAGAGGAGTAGTCAAAGCTCTTCAGTGTTACTGCTTTAGCCTGAAGTAGGATTTTCATACTGTATATCCTAACAGATGTATGATGCATAAGTTCTGCATACCAAGTATCATATTAAATATTGCGTCGGTCTGATTTTTGCCTTCAGGGTTTAGTTACAGCCGTCAGCTGCTGTTGACACCTTTCTGACTTCGCCTCAATCCACTCTGAGGAATGTTTGACAGTACAAGCTCAGCCTGGACCTGGATTTGAATAAGCCATTTGTGTTTGCAATATGAGCCAGCACTCTCACAAATACTGAAAGAAAAAACTGCCTGAATTTGCTAAGCACAATGAGCGCACTTGACAGTGTTATCAGCTGTGTGCTGCTATATTGACTTTGTAATGTATAAGCAGTATGGTACAACATCAAGGCGAGAACGTGTCTTCAGGCTCATATTAGAGGTTGCATTGAAGCAGTCAGTTACTGGCTTTGATCTGCACTTTGGAAAGGATTGCCTGTCTGAATCCTTATCAAAGACTCCAGTAACTTGGTGCTGCGGAAAATGACAGATTTTGTACCCCGGCATCCTCCCCTCTCTTCCAAAAAAAAGAAAAAAGATGTAAAATGTGTTGTCGTTTAATGTTTAACTGCATCTCCCTCCTGTTTGTTTGTGATAAACAAAAGGTGATTTAATTTTTAAATCCATGCAGTTTCTTTAATCCCAAGAATGCATATTCTATTTGTCAATCTGATAGCTTTGGGAAATAACATGTGTGAAGTCATTAATGCCGTTCTAATTATAAACATCTCAACCTGGTTCATCACTGTTAGCCAGACAGTGACAAAAGGCTGGGCCTGCAGCTGTCAGACTGGCAACTCCTGCTGAAGATGACTGTACTCAGGGCCGTCTAGCCTTGGCTCCTCACATACACCTGCCTCCTGTCATTGCGCACACTTGAAAAGTGTTAGCCTCATTATAGATGGCCTCCGTAAATGCTGCTGACAGAGGTATAACTAGCTCCCATAACTTTTGGCTCCCAATGGCAGATGCTTGCTGCCAGACAGTGGAAGAGCTGTTATCATTTGTCACTTTTTCTGCGGCTGCCACAGACCTGGATGCTGACCAGCTCGTCCTCAGACCAAAAGCTCTCACAGGAGTCTGACGGTCACACTCTGCCTGCCAGCTATCATTCGTCAACTAACCCGAGAGACCAGTCTTCAAATTTCAGTTCTCATCACAAAGTCATGTGAATATACTTGATGAAGTCACAGTTTCACAGACATTATGCTGACATTTGTTCATGATATTTTGTTTCAGAAATCCCTCTCCTACATTACGAAATCCAGAGCAATGGTGCCGAAGTTTCAGCCATTTCATCGGCCAGTAAGTGACCTCTTACCTTCAGGCTCCGTCCACAGTCTGTTGTATGACTTTGCAAAACACACACTATACAACAAGATGTTAAAGAGCTTGTAAAATAATTGATTTGAGTTTATTTTTTAAATATCAATATTTAAATTTTAACATAAGGGACAATGTACAGCAGGCCAATTCATTTCCCAATAATGACCTTGTTGTACATTATGCAGGTTATTACACCCTAGTTTGTAAAGAAAGCAATAATTTGTCTGAAAATATTTATTCAGAAAATATTTGATTGATTGAAAAATTATTTAGAGCCCAGGATTCACTTTACATGTTTATTTTGTTAATCCTGTCTTAATCATGGTAGCGGTCTTTCATGTAGAAATAACAGACTGTAGAATACCATCTTTGACTGCACAACAATGGCGTAGAATGAAATAACATTAACAAATTTGTGAGTCAGTAAATTTTAACTTTATTTCACATAAAAGATATATGACTAATGACTCTAAATGGAGGATTCCTGTTAATGTTATTGCTTTTTGTTATTAGTATTGGTATCAGCACTGAAAAAGCCATAAGACGATGACAGATTGTTTAATGTAGTATATGTCTAGTCGGGTGTGATAACATAAGTGGTGGTGAGATGAACCTTACGTTAACACAGTGTCAGCAGGGGGGAATGTGCATGTAAACATGGAGGGAGTTGAAATTGATATTTTATGGCTCGATTCTATCAACCCTCTTGTCCTTCTGTTCATTGAGTTTAATTTGTGTAAATCTGCCACAGAGGAACAAACTAATTCACCTGAGTTATCAGTTCAACTAAAGGCCTGGATAACTTATCATTTCCTCCATCGTGCAAAGCTAATAATGTCAGGGGTGGCCTGTAATGGTCGCTCAGAATATACAACCGTAATATCTACCACGCAGAGGTGTGTGAGCCCGAACCGTAATGAGAAAATAAAATTCAATTTGCTTGGAGAACTATTTGTATAGGCATCGTTTCTGCCTAACATTTATGTTGGCATCAGTGGAGGTTTACATTGAATTGAAAAACCTGAGGAGCTGTAATTGAAAAAACAAGCAGACCATCTGCCTTTAGGGCCTGTTGTCTTTTTGTGTCATTTGTTTCCTGATTGGTCAGACCAGAGTCAATAGGCATATTGTTGCCTATAATCAGCCAATACAGACCCCTGTGGTGTTATTTTTGTAGTTTTTACACTTTGCAGGATCACTGCAGTATTTTTGGTTGGATTCTTATGGATTGTAGCTCTGTAATATGAGTTAATGGATCGTATGATATCATATCAGGATTAATCAGCTCATACAAAGCCTAATCAGAGTTCAGTGTGGGGAGGCTGGACAATGTTATCAAGCCTCGCAGGTTGTTTGTGAAGCCTTTTCAGCCCTGTTAGGCCCGTGTGTGTGTTTGTGTGTACAGGGAAGTGGGGTGAGGGTTTTTTCAGGATAATAAATCCATCACCGGTGTCTGCACTTGTGCAGTCAAAGAGCTGACTTGTGTGACAAAGTGGCCTGCCGTTCAGCAGCCCGGCAGCACAGCCCTGCTAATAGCAGCTACCTCTGCTTAATGTCCTGGTGCTAATGAATTCATGGAATTAACTTTCAGAGCTGAACAAACTGATAAAAGAAACAGAATTTCAGTGTAGATTAGGCAGTAGGAATTAGATTGGTGTTTTTCCCCTATCTTGCCTCTGACTGCATTTGTTGGTGTTGTAATGCTTGGGCACATATTCAGACGCATTAGGTGTTTAGTTGAACCAATACGAGATCAACTGTAAAAATTTGGATTGATAGATTTTTTTTTTTTTTACACAATCCTGATTTGGATGGAGGTTGAAATCCTTTTAAGGGGGTGATTTTGTGTCATCATTTATCATAACCGTCTGGGTTTTTGCATCTTATACATTCAATATTTTGTATCGGTAGAGAAGTGAAATAAAGCCACAGGCTGGTATCACACAGTGACATAACCTGTTGGCAAACACTGCACATCACAGATAGGATGTACTGGGGTGACACAGCAGAGCTTGTTTGGACTCGGGGCCATGGTGATAGTGACCATGTGGTACTGTGACAGACAAAGACAGATTAGTGACCAGGACTTAAAACACTTATAAGCAGCTCCACCACAGCTGCAGATGTCCCAGAGGTTATCCAGACAAATCCTTTTACAATGTTCAGGTATTACACAGATTTCAAGACTCATCGTCTATTATATTATACTGTATGGTTTCCAGCATTGTCTTTATTTAATGTTACTGTGGAGAAGATGTAACTTTGTAATTTTTTATGTTTGTAAGGTGTCTGATAAAAGATTTTGAGGCACGGCCATCTGTAATCCACCTCCTGGAGCATCCCTTCATCAAACAGGCCCATGGCAAAGACGTGGCCCTTCGTCAGCAGCTGGCTGTTCTCATCCGGGAGCAGCAAGAGCTGGGCTGCAAAACCAAAACAAAGTAAGTCCTTCAATTTGTCATTCCAAAATCGCTGTTGGAGAAAAAAAAGTAATGCACTGTGCTGACAAAGCCAGCTTCTTCTTTCTTTTTCTTTGTGTCTCATCACTGGTGATGACTGTGACAGCAGATGGGTTGAGTGTCGGTATTTCTTCTGTCCAGTAGGGGGCAGGGTCTCATCTTTTTATGCTCGGCACAGAAATGATGAGGCTCAGTAATGGACATTACAGTATGTTATTAAACAGAAGTTATGGGAGTGTGACTAATTTAGAAGGAGTGCTGACTAACCTTAGATTAATAAATGCCATTTAGGCCAGAGGATGTAACACAGTCTGTTTTACTAAACTTCCCCACCCATTAGATTCAACCAATAATGAAATAAAAACTGGAGACTTTTCAGCTTGATGGTTGGTCTCATTTTTTGTGAGCGAATGAATGAGATGAATACTTACATAGACAGAAGTTTAAATATGAAGGGGAAACAGATTTCACTGGTTGACATCACAATGTAGCATAATTATTATTTTAGCCAGACAGTCTCACAGCTGTGAGTGACCAAGCAGAAAGTCTGCTGTTATTTACTGGAGAAATACAGACTTTGTCCATGCTTAATCTTCATTATAAAGGAGTTCGCTGAACCTGCCCTTGACTGAGAGTCTTGATGTTGTGCCAGCTCTGTTTACTCCCGAGAGTGTGCAGAGTCTTTGCCTGAGCCTGATCCTGAATTCCTGTCCACGGTGAAAGTGGATAATGGGATTAGGAGCTTGTAGGGCGAGAACTGGGCTCGCCTGGTTTAGTCTCTCATGCCACAGATCAGCACACAATAACTCCAGATAAGAATAAAGACATAGAGAACTTAAAAGTAGCTGCCGTAGGTGGAATAGTGTGATTTACTTCAAAGCAGCAGAGAGGTAGAGGCGAGAGGTCTCAAGTCTGTCTCTAAAGGGACACGATGATGAGCATTCACTTTATAGGGATCACATATTGAGCGTGTGACGTTTCGGTGCTGTTGAATTTACACTATATTCAGAATACAGAATGAACACAAAGGCAGAGTGGGAAATAGTTCCTGACCTAAAACTGTAATGTTTTACTGATTCATTTTCATTTTATTAATCACAATGGAATATAATTACTTTTTGTTAATTTGACATTTTATTACCCCTTTAGCCAAAGAGATAATGTGATCACTTGTGTGGATTTGTTTGTCAGTTTTTTTCTATCACACTCTAATGCTTTTAATTGAATAACAGGAATGTGGGGCCTTGGCGGAGGTATCAAAGCTAATTTTGACATTGAAAATATTCATTCATACAGTTATGACATTTTACTTCCTCATCTTTTTGATCTTGGAGCCTCTACATTTTTGGATTCATGCTTTTTAACTTAAGGATTTTCATGTATTTATGTGTTACGTGTTTAGATATACATCATTCATAAACCTAGAACTTTTTTTTCTAGTTTCCCTTTAAAGAAAAAAGCTTGCATCTTTCTGCACATTTCTTACTGTCAACTAATCAATGAATAGTCCAACACTAACAGTGTGTTAGTCTCTCTCTGGGTCTACTTTCTAGACTCGCTTCACTGTGTTGCACTCAATCTCAGGAAGTAAATCTTTTAAAAACTGGTGTGAAAGTATGGATTTTGAGTAATTGCAGATGTTACTCAAACAGGAGTAAATGCTTCTTTTACAGGGGACCATTTTCAGGCATAGATTTAAACAGATTTTGGCCAACAGTGAGCAGCAGAGTTGTGTTAATGGAATGTACTCAGACTTAACTACCATGTCTGTGTTAAACCTACAGGAGCCAAAATAAGAGGAAAAAACAGAAGAATTTGAAAACACACCTTCCCTCTGAAGCTCTCTCTTCTCAGTCCAAATCAAAAGACTATATATAATATATGTATAATATTAATAGCCTGACACTGATTCATGCTGCTGTAGATAAGAGAAGGCACTTTACAAACTTTCATGTCAAATCACAGAGTAGAACAGTAACGTCATATATCTGATCACCAAATGGGAATTTCAGCTGTTAAACTTACTGTATATTTAACCCCTTCACTTGCCTCAAAACACCCATTATCACCCAGTGTCTGTATCACTGAGTTGATTTTCCACAGCCTATTCTACATATTGTTATTAGACCGCTTGATGACTGACAGGTAATTTGGACATTTTTGGTCAAAAAAACTATAAAGCACTGCAACGTTACTTCTTCAGTTCTAATATTTTAGAACATTGGTTAGATGATACATCACTTACAAAATCAATTCTTGTTTGAAGTGTTTAAGTAATTGTTGAGTTTTAACTATATGTCTGTATTTATTGACTATAGAAAACTGGTGGTCTTAATCCTTTATATCTACTAAATAAGCACATAATGAAATAGATTCACACACACACACACACACACACACACACACACACAGTGCTCTTTCTGTTCACACACTGTGGTGTCCCCTGAGGTTTTCCACAGTGCCGTGGAGCCAGCTGTCTTGGTGGTGACCTCTGCCCACTGGGGCTCATTGGAGAGTGATAGGTCAAAACACGTATGAAGTGCAATCACAGCCTCTAATACTGGGAGATGGGTCCCCTGGGACGGCCTTTAGGGCTTCACACAAACCTTGGAAGTGGCTGGGTTTTATATCCATCTAGTTAAACTAGTGTTTCTCATTTGGTGGTCATTTTACAGCTTTCTGAGGTATTATCATGTCCTTGGCTTCATACAGGCATGAGAGGATCAATACTCGTAAAACCCTCATAATAGAGAGGTGTCCTGATGATGATCTGGTAAACCTGGAGTTTTTAGATGAGGTAAGATTTAATGTGTTTATCTTATTGTGCATTGATCGGTCCTGCATACATGCACTGGTCTGAATGCTGTGTCTTCTGTCCTTTTCTACAGGAGACAATAATCAGTCATCTCCAGAAGAGATATGATGAGCTGCAGGTTTATACTTATGTTGGAGACATCCTGATTGCTCTCAATCCTTTTCAGAACCTCAGTATCTACTCTCCCCAGGTTGGTTAAGGCCAAGGCACACAAATAAGCATTGTTCCACTAACATAACAGCAAATGAATCCAGATTTTTTTCACTCATGTCTTATGTATATAAAATCATATCTTATGTACAACATTTGTACCTTCTTAGTTCTCTAAGTTGTACCATGGTTTGAAGCGAACAGACAACCCTCCACACATCTTTGCCACTGCAGATGCAGCCTACCAAGGCATGGTGACCTTCAGCAAAGACCAGGTATTCCACAGAGGCATTAGGCTAATCCATGATAAACTCTGCTTCACCTGTAAAGAGAAGCAGAAAAGGCACTAGTCAGAAAGAATTAACAGTCAGCTGTCAATGTCACATCCCTAGGCAAACTTCAACTGAAGATATTGTGTTTGTTAGCTAAAAGAGATTACTAGAAGTGAATGTGTTCATATAAAGTGACCATCACTCAAATTATTTATTGTAATCTGAAGGTAATAAAAACAATCCACTGTCCAAAACTACCACCAGTTACACATAAAGTTTTCATTGCTGTTGCTCTCCAAAACATTTGATATTTCTGGTCAGAACTCTCTGTAAATAAGCTAGTTGATGAGGGGGATACAGGTTGATAAGTTCATTAGGGTTGGAACAGCCAACCATTTCCCATCATGTACTGAGCTCCTGCACTTGCTGGAGAGTAATTTCCCGAGGTTACCATTCCCATCATTCTCATGATGTCAGGCCAAGTCAAGATCAAGTCAGATGGAAATCTTACCAGCATACATTGTGTGATGATCACTGGTGATTGAATCTGCACAGGTCTGGCATATCTGAAATTGACAGTATCCACCAAAAGGAGTTATTTGTGAGACATGAATTAAAATATTTCTTGCTCATTTCCTATGTATTTGTTTTATGCAGTGTATTATCATCAGTGGGGAGAGCGGTGCTGGGAAAACGGAAAGCGCTCATTTGATTGTTCAACACCTTACTTTCTTGGGAAAGGTATAAAGGCAGTATAATTCATCTGGTTTTGTAAACCATTCTGTGTTTTTTACTCTTTTAAAATATGATGCATAAACAATGTTGAAGAAGATTACCAGACAAACATTTTGTTCCTCTTAGGCAAACAATCGGTCTCTGCGTGAGAAGATTTTGCAGGTGAACCCCCTTGTAGAAGCCTTTGGAAACGCCTGCACAGCTATTAATGACAACTCCAGTCGATTTGGCAAATACCTGGAAATGAAGTTCACTCCCACCGGTGCAGTCATCGGGGCCAAGATATCTGAGTACCTGTTGGAGAAATCGAGGGTTATCAAACAGGCTACGTATGCGCTGCTAGTTCTGAGTCTTCTCACTGGAACTGATTCTGTCATATTTTAAACTAATGTGTTTGTGTTTTCTCAGGGGTGAGAAAAACTTCCACATATTTTATTACATTTATGCTGGACTTTACCACCAAGATAAACTAAAGACTTACAGTTTACCAGACAGGACTCCTCCTCGGTCAGCACTGTGCTTTAACTTCAACATAATTCTACTGTTTTTCTCTCCTTGTTCTGTGAAGCTACACTGACAATCATTGTGTTTTTCATTCTTCAGGTATATTGACAGTCAGCATTGCAAAGTGATGCAAGATATTGTCTCCAGTAAACTATACAAGGAGCAGTTCGATGCAATTCAGGAGTGTTTCCGAAACATTGGCTTTACTGAAGAGGTAATTCATTTCTTCAGTAGATATGTTGAATGTGTTCATGAGAGCTGATGCACTGTTAATGCTCTGAATAAACTAGGATTGTTTACAACATTGATTACATCGTCTTTTAATATTTTATGTTGTGTTTTTTGTTTCTTTTTCTTTTGGGTAAATTCCTCCTTCAGTTCACATTTAGGAGGAGATTTACAAACATCTTCACCTAAGTTATGTGTGTGTTTGGTACTTCATTAATGCCAGAAATTTAAAAATAGAATATTCCAAATTAGATTAACTCATCATACAGTTCTATCACAATGCATTGATAATGATGGTATCAAGACACACCAGTCCTGTGGCACTTGATACACTGTAAGACAACCATCTATAATTGATCATGTCTGTGAATATGAAGACATACAAAAAGCAAAACAAAGAACTATGTCTTTATTCACAGCATTGTGGTGTCAGTTTCACAGAATTTGACAAAGAGACAAAAAATGCCTTGAGTCTTTGCTCAATGTCTCTTTAGTTTACATAAACTGACTACAATGCCTCCATATCTTCAACCACCTCAATATATAGTGGCTCTGGTGTGTCAGTCTGTTTGGAGGACCTGCCTGTTTTGTACCCCTCAGCCGAAGGGTATTGTTGTTGTTTTGTCGTCTGTCCATTCAACGGCATAACTGCATTATCTGAAGAATGCATTGAAATATCTGCACCAAATTTATTCTGTGGATGTATCTTGGCATGGAGCAGAAGTCTATTGAAAATAGGTGATCTTGACCTACTTTTCAAGGTGAAATGGCCTTGTGCAGTTAGAATATCTTATTACTTTCAAATAAAAATATGTATGTACTAAGTTTTACACAAAGACAATCTAATCTAAATTATAGGGCAGTAACTTTCAATAGAATCTTACACTATATTTGACTGAGGGGTATTAAAAGTTCACAGCATGTTATGTTAATAAAAATGCTAACATTTGGAACTTAGTGTGAGATGTTATATATGATGCAGTATATTCCTGGATCAGTATGTCTTTCCACCCCTTATTCTGAAAAATACATAGCAAATGGCCAAAGATCAGTCAGTCATCATTTTCTATTTATATTTGTTCACATACAAGTGAACCCTGTGTTTTTTACAGTGTAGCCTAGAAAGCATTCAGCAAATGAAAAATAAAATGCCCCTCTAGCCATTAAAGCAACACACTAACAAGCAAAAGCTTCAGAGTAAAGAAATATTTCAGGGAAGATGAACTTGAAAACAAGGTGCAGTTGCAGCAGATCTCAGGTCATTATGTTTTAATTCCGTGTATATTATCTGAGGGATCAGATTGGACTATTCCTAATGGATATTTTAATTGTATCCTCTTCCTTTTAGGAGGTGACCTCAGTTTACAGAATTCTGTCAGCCATTTTGAACACAGGCAACATTGAATTTGCTTCCATCACATCCCAACATCAGACAGATAAGAGTGAAGTGCCCAACGCTGAAGCCTTAGAGAACGGTGAGATACACTAGGCTGTTTTAGCATTTAGCAATACTCTTGTTTTATAGAAATGAATTAAATTGTTTAAATAATACAGGTGCATTAAAAAAGAGTCACAATATTATATCCTTATGTCCCCCTGATATGTAATAGTTAAGACCATACCTCTTCATCTTTCCTCTCAGCTGCCTCTCTCCTCAGCATCGGTCCTGAGGAGCTCCAGGAGGCATTGACCTCTCAGTGTGTGGTCACCAGGGGCGAGACTATCATCCGCACCAACACTGTGGACAAAGCTGTTGACGTGCGAGACGCCATGTCCAAGGCCTTGTACGGGCGCCTTTTCAGCTGGATAGTGAACCGCATCAACTCTCTGCTGCAACCTGACATGAATATTTGGTGAGTGTGATGAACATCTATGTGGACGTCGTCTTTTACTTTTTCTTCTTCGATTGTCTTGGGTAATCATGCAGAGTTTCTGCCAGGCTCTCATGACCTTTCTAGAAGTCTGCAGAGGTAGATGCAAACATGCAGAGGAGAATATCAATGGGGAAGCACAAGACAAGCAAACGGAGAGCAAAAAAAGTTTTAATAAATTTTTGATACTGAGTTGCGTGCCGAGAAAATAATGTTCAGATGATTAAAAAGACTTCAGAGAGACTGCAAAGAGGCTGTTCATTGATCCAAAAGAATTCCTTCATAAATATGAGCATCGACTGTCAAGAAGTGATCTCTCAGAGATGTACAAAAGCCAGAGTTCCTGTCTGCATTCCAGTCATCTTTGCAGTTTCCTTATTGCCATTAATAACCTGGTAGCACAGGCTAAAGGTGACCTCTGCATACAGTGAGTAATGAGTGATCATGGAAAGGGCCCGGTGTTGAATATGAATCGCAGTAATCCTCATGCTTTATTGTAGAAAGGTATATTGTATGTCCAAATATTGAATATGACTTGAGGTTAAATCAATAGAGACTGAAATAAAACCATTTAAAAAGCTCAGACTTTTTGAAAGCTGGTGTTTATTTTTTCTCATCAAACTAAGCTGTCCAGACCAGTCTCTCTATTTGGGTTGAACTCAGATTATCATTAAATTTTTATCAATTAATATGGCTGCTTGGGATTTGCTTGTTCCATTACATAGAAGAATAAGTTTGTTTGTCCCCTTTTTTTCCCCTTTGAAGTGCTGCAGAGAGTGGCATGAATGTGGGAATCCTGGACATCTTTGGATTTGAAAACTTCAAGAAGAACTCTTTTGAACAATTATGCATCAACATTGCAAATGAGCAGATCCAGTTTTACTTCAATCAGCACATATTTGCCCTTGAACAGGTGAGATTCTTTTGGAGAGGAGGATGGTAAACAGTAGAATTTTGTCTGTGTTGTCTGGCTGTTCAGATCTGTCATTCGAAAGATGCCATAGTGATGTGTCTGGAATGAAGTTTTACGCAAAATGGCCAGTACATTCTACTGCAGCTAAATATGAACAAAAAAACAAATTCTCTGTCAACACCGTTATGGAAATCAGTCATTTTAATATTACTGAGGAGTTTACACATCCATCAAGGCAGAAATGCTTTTAACATGAACACTTTGCTCGTCGTCGGGCTGTGATGTGTAAAGCTTTGTTTATACTGTTGTGCACCACAAAATTACTCCCTTAATTGATTTAATGAAGTTGTTTACCCTGAAGTGCAAGAAGTCTTTATTTTGCTTGATGGAAATGAATAGACATTAATCAAGAACCATTTTCCCTTAATGTCTTTTTGCCTGTGTAAACTTCACAGCAGTCCTGCTAAAAGGAATGCAGAGGCTGTTTTATTTATATAGTATGCTTTATTGCAAGCCACCTCTTTGTATTGCCATAAATGAAAGGCATAAGAAGTGAAATATAAAAATGATCTTTCTTTTTGTTTCTACATTCTCCAGGAATAGACCTGTTGTTAAAATGTACATTTGTTTCTTTCACATAAAATAAAGATTGATGACTAAAAATGATTTATTCAGCCTATGGAAAAGCTCACGTTCTGCCAGCTGCCCCTGATGCTCAGTGGAAAAGAGGTTTTTATTTTGTGTGGATGTCTTCAGCCTAGCTGTACACAGAAACTGATTATTCTGAGTTAATGACTTAAACATGAGGATGGTTTAGATCCATTGGTTCTACTTTATTAGTAAAATATATATTTAAAACAACTTTTGATCTGAAATTAAATAGATGCAATAATATGATATGACTCTGGGTTATTTGCAAATTGAAATAAATTATGAATAAGTAAGTGGCTCTATTTGTTAGTTCAGAACTGCTCTGTTTTATGCATTCAGTAAAAGACTCTATTATGCTGTAAACTTCAGCCGTACACACACAGAGCTGGCAGCAGCTGTTTGGTTTTGTTGATTAGAAACTCTTTCCCCGCACACACAAATCATATTTAGCCTAGATTGTTTAATTGGGTCATTTAGAGAAATCATTAACTGGATTGTTCTACATTCACTGGTTCTAATTAGATGGAATACCAGAGTGAGGGAGTTGATGCGAGCCTGGTGGAGTACGAGGACAACAGGCCCATCCTGGACATGTTCCTCCAGAAGCCCATGGGTCTGCTGTCGCTGCTGGATGAGGAGAGCCGCTTCCCTCAGGCCACAGACCACACCTTAGTGGGTAAGACTGAAACTACCTGCAGCCGCCAATTTACTAAAAATGAATGGAAAAGGCCAGAGGTCACAATCCTGACTCTTGGTGGATCTTTTTCCAAGCAGCGAACAACTGCACTTATTGCTCATAGCATCTTCTTGTATATTTAATGTTTTGGTTTTTCATTTCTTTACAGATAAATTTGAGGACAATTTACGCTGCAAATACTTCTGGATACCTAAACGTATGGAGCTTTGTTTTGGAATTCAGCACTATGCCGGAAAGGTATCAAAAGATGAACAAATGGATCTGGATTATATTCGGATTCAGTATTTATTGATTCAGCAAAAAGAACATGCCCCTTCATTACCAATTTGCCAATTACCAGGTCTAGAATTATTGTGTGCTCTCTCTCCTATGCTTGGCAAATAAGACAAAAGAAATCAATATAAATGGACATTTTATCTAAAGAGTACATCCTTTATATCATTGTACGACAAGAAGGGAATTGACAGTAAAAATAGCTATTGATAGTAATATAGTAATCTAAATCTTCACATAGGGCTGAATTTACTTCAAACATAGGTCTCTGTACAGTAGCTGTTCTTTCTTCCATAGTAATGTTATAAATGTATCTATTCTATGAATCAACAAAGTGATTTTGTTTATGATTGAGAAACATTTTGCTTCGAATCTCCGGACTATCACATAGTAATGATGAATGATGTATCATTAAAGTTAAATAAGGTATTAACCTCCTAAGCTCAGAAATGACCATGAAATTAAATATATTTTTTCATGAGTCTGTTATCATTCGTCTTCATCAGTCAATTTCAAAGCCAAAGCATTTTACATTATGTCAGATATTTTTTTGATGTTTTGCAGTGTATTCACAGTTTAAGTTACAGCCGGTTACATTTACTGCACAGGGTCAGAAGAACAGGTCTGTCTGTCTCTCTGGTTTCCAAAATGTGTAGGAAGTTAATCAAACTAGTAGATGTTAGCGTTGAGAATTATTTTTCATCAAGCATACACATAGTTATGTCTTCTTACTACTAAATTCTGTAGTTTAATGAAGAGCAATTCAATGAAATCAGCATAAATTTGACTAATTAATAGGAGATTATGAATTTATTCACAGCATTTCCAACTAATATCAGAATTTATTAGCAATTTCAGCTATCTTGTCCATTCTTTATCAAGAGTTTGGATTGACTGTTTATGTTGGGATTAATGTTTGTATATTTTTTATTTTGTTTTTAAACAGGTAATGTACAATGTAAATGGATTTCTGGAGAAAAACAGAGATACTCTTCCTGCCGACATTGTTGTGGTGTTGAGAACATCCGAGAACAAACTTCTGCAGCAACTGTTTTCCAGCCCTTTAACTAAAACAGGTACGTTTTATACTTCAATAAAGATATAGTCATTTAGAACATTCACACTGGTATCTCTAACAGGAACGTTACACCACCACTAATCACAATAGAAATGGAAATGGAAACTTTTCTTTGAGACAAACTATTGTTAACAATACAGCGCTGTGACTGTATTACTCTGAATGGTGGCTTCCATAAATGTTCAGGTAAGTGGGTTTCTTAAAGACGCAGCTCCCAGGCATCTCCTGGCCCCCCTTCATCTCAAGCCTCTATGTGCAGTGCTTGGATAAATCTGCAGTCTCCATTATCTCTTGAGAGGCTCAGCTCTCTGCACAGCGCTCTGTTTTTATTTTCACTAAGCTGTCCCTCTTGGTTTCCCACTGCTGAATGCTATCTACAGATTGTGGGTGCAGTGGGATATTTTTATGATAAGGTTTCTAAATACCCAGGGGATGAAGAAACAGTATTTAGAGAACACAAAAGCAACTCTTCCCACCTCTTTTCTGTTGGTTCAATGAAGGTAGTAATGTGCTCGTCATTAGCCGTGGCTGAGGCCTTCTGGTCACTCGACTTAGTTGAAATGCTAATAGAGGTGTTAAATTATCAGATTCCCACTTCCTACTTTATTTCAGCTAAGCCACATTATGTGATTCTCTTCCTTTTTTGGGGGGAACCTGTAAATGCCTGCTTTCACTCCCAGTGGCATTACAGTAACTTGAATTCACAAAAGACACCTCTGCCGAGTCTCCAGTGGAAATATGTGAGATGTGTCTGTAAACTTCAATTGCAGGTTGTGCACAAGGGAGTCTTGAGCCACTTCCTCTCTGCAATAATAGCTTCAGAGGAGCACACGCTATAAAAACAAATATACTTCGTTTCAGTGCACAGCGGCATTGAAAAGCCTCTTTATTTTCTTTTTGTTTCAATGCACCTTTGCCCAGTGTGCAAACTAAAGCAGGGCTTTTGGAGGAGCTTACTTCTTCCCTTTTTAATGATCAGAAACATAGGATGCAACATTATGAAGTACATGATATAGATTTTTTCATTACACCAATGACAAGGAATTAAAAATGACAATAATAACAATTTTTTTAAAAAACAGATGAAAAGTAGGCATTGCTGTGAGTCTTTCAGCACCACAGAGGTATGGAGAGCAGTGAGAATGAAAAAATTAAATCACACCTGCCATTTCTGACCAGGAAAACAAAAAACGCCTTTTTTTAATAGATATTTTTAAAATGAAAATTAAATCAATGTTATGTTCACTCTTGCTGTTTTGTTTCACAGTAGTTGGCATTAAGGATATTTTCTTTTTTTGACTAAACTTTGAGCTTAAGTGAATTGCGTTTTTGATTTTCCCTCAGTACATTACTGCCAGTATCACTAAGTACATTAGTGACTAATGCATCGGTAATTGGTAAATTTTACATGTGATCGATAATTATGGCACAGAAAACTAGAAATGTATGGCAAAAATAGCCTATTGACAATACTTTAGAGAATGCCAAAATTTCATAAATCATGTTTCCAGGGGAGCTCATGTGTTACTAATGGGAGACCAAGACATGCAAATGTAATGATTTATCACAAAAAATAAACTTTTTTTATCCTTAAAACTTATACCATCAGGGGTTTAGTTGACTGTACAAATCAAAAGATCATTTAGAAAGCACAATATCTGTAGCATGGTTTGGAGTTGGAGGTCCAATTTCCTTATTTCACTTGGTGAAACTACAGATCATCTCACAAGATAAATCCTATGGAACACTCTGCTCCAGCTTATCATTCTGGAAAAGATGGAGAGCCATTTAAAGAGAGATACAGCATAGCATAAGAAAATTATAAATCTATTCTTCAGGGTAAATTTGTGGGGGGATTTAATTTGCATTTTCTTGCACATTATAGATTCAGTGTTATCTGTGAAATTACCATTATCTGGTGGATCTGATGGAAATCTGTTTTACCAGGGTGGCTTCATACTCCGGTTTGCCTCCTTTTTTCAATGTCACCACTAGGGGACACCCTCGTAGATATGCAGTGTGACACAGATGAGAGTAAAATAATGGATCAGTAGTGTCAAAACAACTCAGTATTTTTCACAAACACTTGCATTATACTGTGATTGCTTTGTATCGTGTTCTGCATACAATGTTTTTCATATTTGAGGGGTCTGCTCACTCATTTTAAACACAGATTCTGAGAGTAGCGGTGTGACTACTGATGTGATTCATGTTTGGAGAACAGTAGGAAACTAGGAAGGCCTCTGTAAGTAAAAAGCTCCCAGGCGGTGAATAGCGAGGCCACTTGAGCCCTCCAGAATGTGGGTCCTTGAGGGTTGGACATGTGGTGATGTTTTGTCAGAGGAAATGGGATGTATTTGCATGGACAAATTCCTCAGAGCCAGGGCCTTTCCCAGATCAGGGGGATCACAGTGTTTGAATTGGCTGAGCTCGGATCGGCCTACCAGGGTCTGGGCAGCCTGCGGTCACAGTGTGCGTTTGTGTGTGTGTGTGTGTGTGTGTGTGTATGTAGCCTCAGGACTGACTGGCCCTGCTGAGTGTAACACATCTGCTCACACACAGCACCTCCAGACTGCCAGGCCTTTGTCATAGCACAATATGAACTGACTTTTTTATAGACTAATGTGCTCCGCCAGAGTTCACAGCTAGTTGACTGTAAGGACATGTACTTTTCAGTCGATGTTCCACAACCTTTTGCACTGCTCTGTAGAGAAATGAAAATTAATTTTCATTCAAATAAATGTCCATGTTGTTAAAGTTAATCACTGGAAACATGTATGTAGTGACCTATAGGTTTGGATGTGTAGTTCATATATGAGGTATATCCTTTTTGGCAAAGTCCTCTCCATTTGTGTTGGTTTCAGAACTGTACAGAAATTGGGCACTAATAAAAAAAAAAAGTAAGTCAAAAGGGCTGGTTGGCTTTAGTTTTTAAGACATGGTATTGAGTCGAGAATGGTTTTACTCAAAAGGAATGTTTGTGTCTGAGCTACACTGTCTGCACAGAATTTATTAACTTTTGAGATTTCTCCAGTGTAAGATGTACAAATCTATCATAAATTTAAATAAGCATGTACACTTAGGTATCTTTTTTGTCATTTGTTTTCTTAATTCATTCTATCAGCGTGTGTAAAGGATAGGACATTTTAACCCTGACGCTCATAATATATAACAAAAAAAAAAGTAGACCAGTGTTATGAAGCATTCAACGTGGCTTCATGAAGGGAGCCTTTTTTTCTTTTTCTTTTTTTTTTTTTTTTTTTAGCAGATTTTATTGGCCACATTTTTAAGACCAAGATGTTAAATAACCTGCAAAGGAAAATTTGACCAGGACAGCTGTACATTTGGTTCTTCATGGGTTGGACAATTTCTGTCCTTAACATGAGAATGAAAGAATCAGTCAATCAAAAATATATGACTTAAAATGCAGATTTTACCAATCACTGTGAGAAAAAGCACAAGTTTTACTCCTAGCTAGTTGCAGTTATACCTATTTTAGCTGCAAGTATATGATTTTGCATGGCTCAATTTTCATCTCAGAATCAAAGAATCAACACTGATTGTTTGTATATGTGCTGATATGTTTATTGTAAAACTGAATTTAATTTGGAGCATACAACTAAAGCCATAAAAGAGCAGAAAGCCATCATTTTAGAAAATGGACTGATGGCTGCATATTGTGGCTTGAGTGAGTTTTACTGTGTATTTGACTGTAATTTTCACTACAATGATGACCTTTAAACACCTCCCACTGTCAGATTTCACATTACATGATAGGATTAATGGTTGAAGTGGAGATATTGTGAATCAGTGAATTAAGTTCATACTTTCAGTGTTAGGTTCCACTGGGGCCGAGGTTGTAGGTTGAAGAAAATCATGTTTGTTGAACAATATATAAATAATATATTTGTTTTACATTGACGCATGAAGCCACGGTTGCAGTCCCTCCATCCCCTGCATCTCCCTCTTTCTCCCTTCATGTTCGAAGATCCTCCTGTGTAGAAATGACAGGCCTCATCCATGGATGTGACACATTTGGCTCTTTGTTCTCCCCAGCAGAAGCCTTTTTTTTTATCCCATAGGGCACATACGACAGTCCTTCACCAGACTTCCACAGACTCTCACTGCCAAAAAAGACACTCAAGCAAGTAAATACTTGAGTTCAATTCCTGCCCTAATCGTGGTATTGGAGAATGTTTTGAGTCAGCAGTGGGATTTTGACGGCCGTGCACATCAATAGAGAGGAGTCGGCTCTCCTAAGTCACATGGTACAACATCCTTTGATAAATGCAACACTGTGTTGTGTCACTAAAAGCCAATTACACCATGCTTTTTATGATTGATCTGCTCTGACAGTAGTGGATGGCATTTAAATCAACAGCCCCCGGAGCCATCTCTAGGCATAAACGGCGGTGGTTATGGAGGGTGGGGAGGGTGGCGGGGGGTTATGGGTGCTTTAATCTCATTTGCTTGGTTGCTGAGTTGAGTTTCTAGATCACATGTTTTCAAAAAGAGAGCGGGAGAGCAGCAGAGATATCCACCAAGCCTCTGCTCACTCAGCTCGGGAAGGCTGCTCTCTCTTACAACTTTGATTGTCCCCTGTGTCGACAGCTCGATCCACAGCTTCTGAAGTACAAGGCGCACACTGGCACTCATAAAAGCATGTAGGGAGGTGTCATATTGAACGTAGGATTGCTTTTTAATCCCAAGCACATTGACTATTCTTGTCAATAGAACCCCAATACAACTGCCAGCTTGAGCTTTTTTTTTTCTACAGGATTCTTGCTGGGCTTAATTTTCAAAGTGAACGCACAGATGCCAAGGAAGGCTTTTTCTCTTTCTGCCCCCCCCCCTTTCCCCACACACCACTCTGCCTCTCTCTGTGTTTGTCCTGGAAGTCCATGCCAAGAGCAACATGCGTGAAGCAGAAACGATCAGTGGGACGCCCTCCACCGCCTGTTTCTCAAAACTGAATGACCTGATGGGAAATATTCTTCTCACCTGCTCTCCTCTTAGCATTATACTTTCATCCCTATTAATCTTTTATATAAATTCTTCCTCTCAGTTTTATTTTCAGCATACTCCCATTTGAGAGCACTGACAGTAAGAGTAAGAAATGATCCTAGCTAAAACCATATGTGGCCTTTCTCTTTTACTGAATCTGCAGTCAAGGAACAAATCTTCCTTTTCCTTGCTTGTCTCTGTGTTTGAATAATTATTATCCACATCATTAGACAAGTCCCACACTGTATCTAAATTAGAAGGTCTTCTTTCAGGCCGGACATCACAGGTGTTCCCTTGGTTTCATGTCTCAGGAGGCAAGAATCTTTGAGGATACTGACTATTAACCCATGCTCTAATCATCTAGTCAGGAGGGGATATGAAACCCGCTAGAAGAATGAATTAATACGACCCGCCAAGGAATACATGAAGCAAGCAGTGAGTGTCCATTTGCAAGGCTTAGGTACAACTGTCACAGTTTCTCTCATCACAGCGCAGCCCCTTCATCTCCCCTTGATGGTGTCATGGAAGTGAGAGGCGTGAAAGCACAGTGACACTCCACGAGCCCGTTCCACTCGCAGCCGCTAATTCATCATGACAAATGTGCTCAGATGATCTGGCCCAGCAGCACTAATGGGGAGAGGAGAGAGCGCACTTCATTTGCACAAGACCCACTCCAATTAATCCATCCAGCTTTACTCTGGGCTAATTGGAGCGGGGCCCTCCCTGCCTGTGTGCTGGTAATATACCCGACACAGTTTAACAGCTCCTGTTCTCAAAGATCATACTTTTGTGTGAGTTTTTTTGTGTATATTGTGCCGAAGGGGCATTTGAGGTTGTAAAATCTGTCCCCCTGATCCTAAACACAAGGCCCTTGCACAAACATGTGTTCATAATGAGCAATTAACTGCTCATATTTCCATGTTATAGTGTTGTACCCTTTCCCTTTTATTTTTAGCTTTAAATTCTAAACCAGTGGATACATTTCCATCCCATTATCAACACATATAAAAGTGCACATTTCAACATATTCTCCACATGTAAGTCTAACATTTTGATTTTTGTTTGTTTTTCAACTGCAAAATAGCAGAATGAAGCAGTAAATAAATTAGAAGGGTGCTTAGAGCGTACATACCTCAGCCAAGGCCCCACAGTCATGTAATTCTATCTTTCAATGTTAGGAAAGGCAATAAAAAGTTCTAGCCTCCACCCATTTTATGGATTTGTTCCTCAACGTCAAGGGGCTCGTCCTTGGCCCATGCTCTACCCCATCACCAATGTTCATGAAAATCATTGCTGTAGCTTTTTCAGATTTCTGAGGAGAGAAAAACCAACAAACAAACCAACAAACAGACACAGGCGATTACATTACCTCCTTGGCCGGGGTAAAAAAATAACTGGCAGAAAACTGTCAGATGTTAAAAGTAGCATCATAGCAAGCTTAAAAAGACAGTTTTTTGAGTCCTTTTGAAGTGCTCTCACATCATATGTTTTGGGTTGTTTTGACTGCAATGGAGTGTGTGTGTCTGCTCATATCGTGTGTGTATTTGTGTCCATGGTTGTGTTTGTCCCTTGAGACATCATATTGCCTTGGCTTGTTATAAAACCTTTGGCACAAGCACAACGTTCTTTGTCTAAAGTTAGAAGTGGTCGGGCTCTTAATTAATCCATCATAAAGTAATTTTGATCCGTACAGTGATTGATTAATGCTCCTAATACACACTTCATAGTACAGAGTCCTCTGAGAAAAGCAGGCGCTGATCCAGTGTTTAAGTTTTTTGGCTTGTTGTCAGACCATGTCCTTAACAACTGACGTGAGTCTTGAAATCTTACCGCAGAAGCCGACTTCATATTTGCATTTTAGAAGTTCGTCTGCATGCGGTAGAAAATCTAGAACAATTGTTGGCCTGTCACTTCAGCTTTATCTTAAAAAACTTACAAAGGTTTTCCTCCTTGCCATACACGGCTGCTTGGGTAATGCTGCCTCCTGTGTCTGCAGACGTATTTTTCTAAAGGTGTGTGTGGCACATCTGTGCAGCTATTGTTTATTCATGGAGTAAACCCTTTGAAATGTGTTAAGATACTTCCCACTCATTATAAAAATCCTGCCACCCATGGATTAGGACTTTGATGTCACCAATCCTGCTTCAAAGGCTTCTTTCACTGCTATTAATCACAGTTTAGCCTCTGAAGATATAGCCAGAGAAAACATTTGGACATCTTGTGCAGAAACTTTGAAATGTTCAGACTGTCTTGCATATGCTATGTTCATATCCTTTCCGCTGTGTGTGGGGCTGTTGGACTGCTGTGCACGCAGCTGCATTCCTGAGTCCATGGGATTCAGTTCAGATTTAGGTTCCTTATGAACTGTCTTTTCTACTGTGCAGTATAAACGCTGTCGTGAACACTGCAGTAATGTCGTTTTTGTTTTGTTTTGCTTTTATCTTGCTGCACCATGAAGAATAACAATCCATGTTTACTGCACCTCAAAGTGTGGTGCTTCACTCTAATATTTGCCCTTAATTTTCTGCAACACTTAAAAGGTTACATTTTCTGATTTATGAGAGTGTTGATTTTATTTTGTACAGGAAATTTGGCCACTTCCCGGGCCAGAGTCACTGCTGCGTCCAGATCTCTGCCACCACAGCTCGGCTCAGGGCGGACCAAGGTGAGCCTCATGCTTGTGTTGTACAAATCATTACATGTGAGAGCCTAACACTTTATTTGTTGCTTACAGGCATCACACCATAAGAAACCCAGTAAAAATGTGCTCTGTGAAGCATGGCCCCATTAATTGACTACACTGTTGTATTTGTTCTCTTGCTTGTGGTGATGCATCATCACCATCTGGCATTTGGTGTGTACCGCATAAAACAAGTTGTTCAAATTTACTTTCATTGTTTTCTGTTGTAAATGGACATTCAGGTATTTTTAAACTTAAAGGTTTCCAAAATTGCAAAATCTAATTAAATAGCATTATCATCTTGCACCTATTTTAAGATGTTTGGAATAAATTATTTCTAGGTTCTTCGCATAGAGTTGTGTTTTATATTTTTTTATGGTCTTATATTTAACTGTTTTTGTAACATCTCCTTGTGCCTTTTTGGACAACCACTTCAAACCACTTGAATAGTTTCATCTTTAGTGTCTGTTCTGCCTGATTTAAGGGGACATATTTAGTCAAATCATAATGTGTGTGACATTTCTTTTAATTCTGCTGATATTGTTGTTGACTCTTTTACTTGGTCTGTATTAAAACAAGAAATTAAAAGAAATTACATTATGGTTTACAGAGAGAATCCCCTTAAAGGTGACTTTCAGCTTCATTGCTTCTTGTCTATGCACTTCTCTTTTCCTTTATTTCCATGTTATTCGCCGACACGTGCCGTACTCAGTCTCCCAAATACCTATTGAAGGTAAGACTTCTATTAAATAACAAAAAAAAAGCATTATTCTAAATCACCAACCAGTTTCCAATTTCAAGCTCCCTTTGAAGATACAAACTTGAAATCATCTGAACATCCTTTTAATCTGACAGTAAAACTTTTAACTGCTAAATAAAGTTTGATTTATGTGCAGCTTGGCTCTTGAAACATCAATCATCTTCTGGCTTTAGCAATTCAGAATTATTTCTTCAGAACTTTTTTCCACACTGCCACAATCCTACGATATTAATGTAAACAAATGCTCTGTGATGTAACTTTTTAGATCATTGAAATGCTTCATGCAAAATGTAATCACAAGACAACATTTGGGAAAAGAAACGGCTGTGGCACATCATTTCTACTTTGTTGAACTACCCCCTTAGCACCTACTCAGTTATTCTTAAACAAGAAAAGACTTGGTGTGATTGATGTAATATGCATGTTGTCATGTTCTCAATCACAGTTCAGGAAAGTTGACAGGAACTTGCACTTACAAAAAGTTACCATTAAAGCCAGATTAAAGCAGTGTGACGGTTATTAGAGCAGTGAAAGTGAGTTACTATTAGCCGTTGTACATCTGTATGAAATGCTTTCAGAGCAGCCAAGTGTCAGAGTCCTTCAGTCTCTCCCTCAGATTGTGTGACATACCTTTCTTTCTCTTTTCTAGGACAAAGTGAAGTATTAAGATATGCACTTTGCTACATAGACTTACCATAAAATATCTATCGCATCATTAATTTTGATGAAGCCATGAACTGCAGAGGCCATTAGAAAGCTTATATTGTGTCCTCGTTAATCCGTCGTTGTCGGGATGGTGACGGCTTGTCTCATTATTCAGGAAGCTTTGCAATTTTCCCATGCCCCACAGCAGTGCAGAATTATTCTCCCGATTGTTAGCTTTAACTGTTTATGGGGCTACGTTCTACAGACGGCACAGTTAGTACAGCTGTGTATTCCCAACTGGCCCATTTAGAGGAAGGAGACCTGCTGTAATAATACCTTTATCTCTGCAGAGCCCACAAGGACGTCAGGGTGCAAATAAACGACTTCTAATTTGATTCTGCTGCTTTTTGTAGTGACGTTCCTGGCCTGAGTCTGGCCTGTTAATCCGTGCAGTGTGTTCATTTTGAATGTTTGTGTTCAGGTCGACACCATGGAGATGATGCGTCACCCAGAGGAAACCACCAACATGAGGAGACAGACAGTGGCCTCCTATTTCCGTGTATGTGGTTTCCCAGTTTTCGTAGTCTTTACACTCTCTTAATTAAATCTTCAAGAAAGAAATAGAGATAACAGCTGGATCCTTGGTGCAAAGTATTAAATATTTTCGAGACAAATAAGATAGATCCAATAATCATAGATGTAATACTAACAATGGTACATTTCACCAATAATTATAACAGAAAGCAATTTCTTATTTAACAGAAGTACTGTTTTTACCAACTGTTAGTTGAATATTGGTTACATTTACACTTACAAGGGTAGTTTTTCTTGTTTGAAGTCCTACATTTCTTTTGGGTGTTTCACAATAAAGCATTTAAAGTGCTTTGTAAATGGAGGGCTTTTAATGTGAAACATACTAAAATAA
>JAPTYQ010000015.1:25343978-25365236 GCA_029814465.1 Ostorhinchus cyanosoma | reverse complement strand
CCCCCCCCCCCCCCCCCCCCCCCCCCCCCCCCCCCCCCCCCCCCCCCCCCCCCCCCCCCCCCCAAAAGTTACTTTTTTTATTAAGAAACACCAGAAGATGTGAGAAAATGATAAACATTTTGCCCTTATCACTTCTCCTGATTTTAAAACATGTGCTACAACCACACCCCATCTATTCTCTTCAATGCAGTGACTACACTAATTCCATCACTGTTTTTTTCCCCTCTAAACAGGTATTACTACCTTGCATTTAGAGCTCATCAGATGCCTGAGACCAGCACAGAAAACGCTGTTGCCATACTGGAGCGGGCCAAACTAGAAGACTGGGTGCTGGGGAAGACCAAGGTAATGTATTTGTTATTACACTAAAACATCAAACAGAACATGTAGCCTTCAGAGCAGCACAGAGACATAATAGGATCCTATGATGTGCTAACCTGGTCTTAACGCCTTGTCAGGTTTTCCTGAGGTACTACCATGTGGAGCAGCTCAACTTGCTGCTGAGGGAGGTGATAGCACGCGTGGTGGTGATGCAAGCTTACACTAAAGGTTGGCTGGCGGCCCGACGTTACCGTAAAGAGAAGGAAAAGAGAAACCATGGGGCCATCATCATCCAGTCAGGTACAATGATTTGAACTAAACAATAAACAGAGGGAAGGGATTTCTTCATCCCTTTAAAATCTCCTTTTTCTATTTTGTCATTTGACTTACCCAAATAACACAGCTTGTACCAGAAGAACTAGAAGAAGAAAGAAGATAAACAAATCCTATACTACATCATCATCATCATGGGAAATTATTATTTTGGTTTTTCTCTTCAGGGACTCATGTTTTAGTGGCATTAATGTTAATGTAATTAGAGGTGGAGAGTAATGAAGCAACTTACTAAATTTGCTGTTCTTCAGTAAAATTTTCAGGTGTCTGTACTACATTAAACTATTTATTGCTGACAACTTTTTAGTTTTACTTCCTATATTTTGACAAATGTATCTGTACTTTATGCCCACCTAAATACTTATATTTTAGGTCGGGGTTGCTTTACTGTTAATGCATTTGAGGCGGCTATTTTTATTTTGCATAACAGCTGCACCATTCCAACAATAAGAGTGATAGTTTGTAAAATGGATGGACCAATGACACATAAAAAGACATTTAGTGCATCAAATCAAATGTGGCAGGATGATGCAACCAGTAAAATCTTGACATACCTTTTATATAATATAATTTACATCAGTGTAAACTTTTTAGATCTGTTTTCATTTTGCAGTGTCACTGATCCAGTGTGCTGCAGATCTGATCAAAAAATGCCCATGAGGACAACACTTTAGGTCTATTCTTTTATCACATTATGATGAAACAGGTGCAGATTTTGTTGTGAATCTAATGACCTCTAGTCTATTATGTGTTGGTGAGTCTTCATAAAAGAGATGAGTTTGATAACCACAGCTTGACCTATGAGGGTTAAGAGCAATGCTTCAGAGCAGACAATAAGACCTCAGAGAGTTCAAAGGGATCCATCCCTCTGCCACCTGGTTTAGCAGTGTTTTGAAGTGGGATCTTATGTAGTATGTGTAGTCTATTTTGTTTCACAGAGGTAGGTCAGCAATCTTTTGCACACACACATACACTGCGTCTGTCTCTTTCTTTTTCGGTAGCCTGGAGGGGCTATGCTGCCCGTCAGAACCTCAAGCAAATCAAAAAGGAACGGGAAGAGGCTGCTGTCCGCATACAGTCAGGTAAAGAAAACTTCATATTTTTCTCTGAAGTTCCTCATATACTCAGACAGAGACCTCAGGAATACATCGTGTCATCCATTGTCCAGTGGATATTCATCCCATTTTTTCTATATTTTAAAAAGGAAAAGGAAAAAAGGCCTGAAAACCTTACATCTTTGTGAAACACCTTTTTGATCTCAATGAGTGGCCTACGAAACAGTAATAATTAATTAATGCATAAAGAAAAGCTTTTGAAAGTTTGGGCAGCATTTGGTCCCCATGTTTCAGAAGAACAGTGCATACTGAGATCCTTTTTTCCTTTCATCTCTTTCCCAGTAAAGGCAAGAGAGGGGCTTATCCCTTCTGTTTCCTCACGACTTCCTCTCTCAAATTCCTGGCCTATTACACAGCTCTCACATACCAGAAACAAGATGCCTTTTTATACTGTCAACCTTTTCATCTGAAATGTAAATTAATTCTTACTCAGTGTGCCTTGACGAAGATCAAAGTGGGCACATTAACCTTCCTGCTCCCCCCCCCACTCTTTGGAGGCTCTCACTGGAGGACAAGGGTGGGTGCCAAAAGGGGCAGGAGAGAGGAGGGCAGGGGGAGGAGATTTGGCATTGTTTCCCTCGGCTCTCCTAAGGGCTGCCCTCATCTGGCACATGGAGCATCTCAGTCGCCTGCACACCTTGTGCAAATGTCCTCCATTAAAACCCTTGTAAATAATGCCGTAGAATGGGTAAACACGATTTTGGTGTGAGGAAAGCCTCTCTGTCGCTGCTGCTGTCTTTCTCTTTTGAGAAGTGTGTTTGTGTGTGGCCGCTGGGGTTCAGGGGGAGAACCTGAACCTGACATAAGTGGGGCCTCAGCCCCCCGGCGGAGCACTCCAGCACATTCACATTGTGTGTTCTCTGCAGCTTATAGCCTTTGAGGTGGGCTGCATTTGCATTCTGAAAATAAACAGATGCCTTTCAAATGTATGAGCCTGGTGGCTTCTCAGATCTCAGCGGGGCCTGGGGGACATGCTCACCATCGATCAGATTAGACCATGCAAAATACAACCATGGCTCAACAATGTACTTGAGCTTTCCTTTCCTGTGCATATAATTCTACAAGAAAAACACAAAGCCGGTTGAAGGAGTAAGTCAGCAGGCTTCGTTTACCATCCATCTGAGCTCAGTATGTCTCAATAACCACAAAATGTTTCCCAACGGCTGCAGAACATTTCACTCTCTGCGTTTGCCATTTTTAAAGGTTTCCTGAATTAATTAGTGGCATTAATTAAATTCGATATCTGCCTTGCTGTGTAATGTGTTGTTTAGGTGAATGACAGTGAAAGGAAAATGTCTTTCTCATCATTGAGTGCATGAGTGTCTATCATCTCTTGTGCAGCTTACAGGGGCCATCGGGTGCGTCGGGTCCACAAACCCCAGAGGCCTAAATGTCACCCTGAGGCTGGAGGAAAGACCACCAAGAAGGAGGAGCATGCTGGGTGAGCCTTGACACTGTCCTTCAGGATCTTTTCTTATTGGAAGAATATTTTCCTGTCATTTTATTTTTTGTTTGCGTTATTGTTTCTGCTTGATAATAGATTTCAAAACTGACCACCATTAGAGTTCTCCTGTTGAGCAATAGGGCACTCATACCTGTCAGTCATGCTCACAGCAGCTGGAAGGGCTCCGTTTTCCCTGTAATGTACTGTTGTTTCAACCAGCAGAGAAAGCTCCTCCCTGCGCACCACCTCTTTCAGTTTTATAAATGTAATAAATATCTTTCCGCCAAGATAGCACACTTGTCTGACCACAAATGGGGTTGGGCGCTGCACTGGTCTCCAGATGTACGAGCTGAATACTTTGTGTTTATTCAGCATATGGGCAGGCCAGTCATTAAGAAAGTATGTGCTAAGCAGGAGAGCAGCCACTGACTAAACAGAAGCACACGTGGTGTCAATGGCGGCTTTTAGCTCTGCGTTTAGCTCCCCTCTCCACCACAACTCACTCATATCTCATCCAGACACACTTGATTTGTTTACCTGTTATTCAGTTCTTCCATAGTTTTAAGAATGCATACATACAGTAGATGTGAAATAACTGCAATAATATCAGTAAAGACAGACAAGCTTAGTAAGTGTTGCCCATTAATGCACCTTGTCAATTGACTGACACATGTGAATCCTTCAAATCTTGGGTGACTTTTGGTCAACTCTGTTCATCTCCCTCCAGACTCAAACTCCAAAATACTAGATTTACACATCTGAAAATGTTATGCTTGTTGTATACTCGAACTGAGCGGCGCCTCATCGGGGATTTTTCTCTCCGTGTTTACAATCATATTCCTTGGTGAGAAAAACTTCAAACCTCCACTTAACAATTCTGTTTAATCAGTGTTGGAATCTCTCCATATAGATTTATTTTGACATGATCTGGCCCATTTTCCTCCTGTAAGATCTATGTTCTCACCTACATGCTGTTCTTTTCCCTTTTGATATCCCTCCTCCCTGCCACGCATGAAATCTGTGTTTGCATCCAAACAGCAAAGCCTCCAGTTGCATCACCAAGTCCAAACTGGATGAGATTTTGTTTTCCTAGACTGGAAGCATGACTGTGACTGGCATGCAGCATTGTGTTTTTTTTTTTTTTTAAATAATGCAGTGATGAGTGATCACACTAAAACATATACATCTCTAGAAATTGCATAATCAGAAATAGAGCTATTAAACAGGAAGATGAACTAAAATGGCTTGGAGTATTTTTTTATTTATTTTTTTTCAGTCAGTACTCTTGATATTATGTTTGTTCATTCTACTTAAAAATGTTTCTCATCTCAATAGGTCGGACAGCTCAAACAGCAAAGAGGCACATACTGATCATAAACACAGTGGAAATGTAAGTACCTGAATATGAATGAGCATTTTCCTGCGCCTGATTTTAGACGTGTATATATAATGCTGCTTCTCTACAAAGCAGCTTTAACCCAGATTATTCTTTGGGAATTTTTTGAGTCCTTGAGACAAAAGAGTTCTCTTGCTCCAACCTCCATCTCAGCGGAGAAGACAGGGTGGTACGGGGAATGAGAGAATCAAAAGGCTGGAAATTCACGGCTGAGAATAAATGCTCGCTCTTCCCTGAGGTGATTTGTCTTTGCGCTCCTCTTTCTACAGATGTTAGACCCCTTTTTTAGTAAAGACCTGAGGTTCTTTGGTAGCACTTTGATATCCTGCTCGGATTCAATATGTGAAATAGAAGAGCCACTCCGTGACTTGGAGCACATCACAGTCTTTGAAGTCTGATCCAATTTTTGCTGCTCACCATTTGATGTTGAAAGGATGAAATGAGGAAAATGTACAGTTTTTGCCAGTAACTCTGCTGAGCATATGTAAGATTAAAAAAGCAAAATCCTTTGGAGGATGTACTTAGAAATGTTAAGCAGATTAATACTTTCCTATAGCTCTTTTATTCAAAGATAAAATTAAATATGAGAGGAAGTCTGTATGTGCTGTTTTTTACCCTCACAATTAAGTCAGTGTGGTGCTGTTTGCTAGGAGGTAGGGCTAGTAAAGGGGGATATGCAATTGCATTAGCATTTGATTAACATTGCAAAGCACATTAATGGGTTTGAGTTTTATGAGTGCCAAATTGTAAATTGTAAATAAATGAATACAGTCTACATGCTAAATTGAAAAAAAAAAAAAAAACCACATTACAGGACTTGCTTTAACTTGAGTCTATTTAGCCTGTGCTTTCATTGACATTGCTCTTCTGGGTGTGTTTACGCCTCCTCTTTCAAGGTTGGCCCCGACAGCCGAGACAGACAAGTGAAAGACATCAAGAGAGACAAAGGCAGAGCAGAAGACAGTGTAACGAAGCCTTGCAGGGAGACAGCTAGACTGCGAGACACGCAGTGTAAACAAGGTAAGCCTGAGCACAGAGCTGGCGGGTGCAGGTAATTACACAAAGAGACAGCAGAAATCCCGCTTTAATGGATAAAGTGCCATTTTTAATACAGGAGGCCTTTCAACCTTTCATCCCAGCCAATCCTCTGCTGTCATTCTTTGTTGACAGCAAAAAGAGAAGAGCATTATGGGTGATCATTTCTGTGGTATTTTAATAACCCAGGTCAGCTCATCATAAACGTCTCATGGCAAGTGGGGGGGCTTTGGAAGTGGCATGAACACTTCAAAGGTTCCATTCTCCCGCACGGCGAGCCCTTCACTAAGGATCTCATCAATGACTCTAATAGACCTGCACAGCAACGGTGACAAGAAAATACACAAACCCTGATTTGTTGAACATATGTTTGGTTTGCTTTTTGCCCCAGGCGATGAATTACATTAATTCTGGCTGCCTAGGAGGCTGAGTGGGTGGCTGTGCAGGGGGCCTCTGATTATGGCCGTCACCCAGCCCACTACTGGGGTAGCCTGGGTAATGGGGGCCCGGCCCTTCATTAATGTTATTAGAGGGGTATGAGGTAAGAGACGAAGGTGGAATAGCGTTTAGCAGCAAGCCTGAGAGATTACGGGGATTAGACATGATAATGTAACACAGACAGGGCTCTCCAGCGGGCCTGGGATTAGTGTCAGCACGCCACAGCAGGTCTGGGTTAGATAGCGGCTAATTCGGTAATGCTGCGTACAGGTGACCCCCGCTCCCAGGCATCACTGCTACTGAAGGCAGGCAGTGTTTGATGAATTTATAATGTCAGAGTGATTATGGAGGGAAATACTGCTGTGAGCTCTGGTGTAAGGGCATTTAACGGAAAGGTGTGTTTTATTCTACGTCACTGGATCTTCCTGACACATTCATACATATAGCACAATTTTATGGGTTTTTTTGTCAAATTTTTTAATTATTTGAAACCATGTGTGAAAACACACTTTATGTACATAGGTCTGCGCTCCCTATCAAATACATTCAAATATAATATGAATGTAACAGCTGTATTTCATTGATAATAAACTGTATGAACTATTACAGTTGGCAACTAAAGCTGACTCTAGTTGAGAATATTTGGCATTGCTTATTTCAGGACTTCTGTATGTTTTCATGTTAACTACAGTGTCCTTTCTGTAAGTCAGTGCCGATGTTTTTCTTTTTTTTCTAGATCAATACTGATCACTCGTAATCAAAAAAAATGTTTTTATTAAACATCTGTGCAGTTAGTGGTAATAATGCTGAATATGGGATCCAATAATGAGTGCCTACTGACACCTAGTTCTTGTATTGACTCAGTTAGCCATTGCATATGAAAAATGTTTAATATTTGACTATTCAGTTCTATTTTCCTTAAATATCCTTTCAAAGAAGAAATCCTCTTCCCTCTCTGCCGTGGGCTTCACTAAACGTTTTCTTACTTTCTGCAGAAAGCACACAGATTTTCAGGTATTCACCATCACCCCTTTTCCTGCCTCGTTTCTGTTCCAAGTTCTGCTTGTGGCTCCGGTTGCTTTCAGGAAACCCCATTTGAATATGTTGAGGGAGGCCACGGTGGCTCAGGCACCCAGGGCACACTTTGATCCCTGCAGATCTGAGGGCCTTTTTTTTTTTATCCCGAGGTTGAGCGAGTCATGGAAGCCTTGCCCTGCCAGATGTTTGGAGACCAGGCTCCTTCCTGTGTCTCATCCTTCTGTCGCCTCTGGTGATCGCATCGGTTCTCGCAGGGCTGGAGCTCAACCTGGAGTGTTTCAGGACACCAATGGAGAAAAACAGAAAATTAGCCATGGAAATCGAATTACCCCACCCCTCCAGACACACACACACTTGCACACACTCTACACCCTGCTCCCATTAATGCCAAAACACCGGGGCGTGACCTGGAACCTCTCATGTGTTTGACGGACGTTGGGTCTTTTCTGAGTGATTTAACAAAGCCTAGTGTTGCCAGTGACAAGCTCAGAGTGTTTTTTTTTTTCAGGTATAAAACAAAGCAGAGCAGAGAAGATCATTTGCCTGTTTTTTCTGTAAATCTATTGGTGGTGAAATGAGCATTCAGATAAGTAAAAGTTCTAATACCAAAATGTATAAATACTCTCTTAAAAGTAAAAACTCCTGCAAGAAAAATCACATTTAAGTAAAAGAACAGAGTAATATTTTATTAATGATAAGGGAATACTGTTACAGTAATATGTTATTGATGAGGCTGCTGGAGTTTGAATGACTTTAGACTTAGTTTTATGTGCAGGGACACCATGAATCACTTCAATTTTTTTTTACGTTTTATCTTAGCTTTGTTTTGAGGGAATAGTGAATGATCTTTGAATTCAAATTCAAATTCAGTCTTAACATTGTTTTTGTAATACACTCTTTTAGTTTCATAATGGTATACTACAAACTACTAATTCTAACCATATTATATGACAAACCTGGACATGTACCGATCTTCAGGTTCATCACATAATATGGTTGGAATCAGTAGAATGCAATATGCCATTTTGAACACTGCCACTGATGAAAATAACCCATTGTCTTCTGAAATTCTGGAATGTGCCAAACATACCCAGATGTGTACTGCACAGGCCAAATTTCCCAATATAGAACTAGGTATAGTCCCTTGATATGCTCCCATTACATGTCTTTTTCATCATCTTTTGTTTAATGGTGAGTCAGAATTAGAGCAGTTGCTAGATTTTTTGGCCAGATTAATATGGATATACAGTTGAGAAAATGAAAACTAAACTGTAAATACATAAAACTGCTATGTTAAAATGTCATTGCTACATAGTGCTGCAAATAGCAAAACGTAGCCATAACACAATAGTTTTAAACATTCGAATAAACTAATAAACAAACCATTGCTAGGTAGCAACCTAAATTGGCACTTATTATGATCAAGGTCATTTGTATGAAATGATTTCACTGAGATTTATATGTAAAATTAATAATAATTACACATATGTAAATGTTTGCAAACAGCTGATGGGTAATTGTATCCATGGTGATAAGCCTGTGGTCATGTTGTGTAACTATGTAGTAGCCTGCATTAATATTCATATACATTATAGTGCAAGCAGTATCCAGTGTATGATTCTTAATGCAGTTGGTGTTGTATTTTAAAATGTATATTAACAACCTTGTAAAAATCAGAAAAGCACCCAGGAAGTAAAGCTGTCAGACCATTGTAGTAAAGAAAATGCAGTCTTTCCCTCTGAGATGTAGTAGAGTGGAAAAATTAAATGGAAATACTCAGAAGTACAGCTACCTTAAATATGAACCGAGGTGCGGTACATCAGTTAAAGTATTTATGTTCTTATATTAAAAGTAGTCATCTTCCACAACTAGCTAGGCGACTTCTCTCACTCTTTAGCCAGACACCCACAGAGCTGCATGTTATGGGGCTAAGCGAGCATTAAAGTACTCCAGGCGCTCTTAGATGTCTGCAGCTCCAACCTTTGATTTCCCATGTTTTGTCAGTGAAAAGTTACACATACACAGTGTATTCATGTAAGCTGCACATTCAAGACGATGTCACCTCTCGTCACCTGTCTTCAGAGCCTGAATATTAATACAACATGTTTGGAAATGAGTCACAGAGGCGTGTGTAGAAAGAAAGCCTTTGCTAGCAAGCAGCAGATATGATCAGAGTGCTGCTTATGCTCCTCAGCGTGGTAAACAGGATGGTGCTGAGGATCAGTCAGAGCTGACTTTATGGTTTATGAAAGCTGAGCTACTTATGTTAACAGGCTTTTTGAAGATTATAGTTGTGGTAAACATACGTGTCAAGAGAGAGACAGTGATAAAGTGGAGCCACAACACAGAGACCAATTACCTCTGTGCTGTGGAAGCTAGTTAACCTGGTTGTTTGAAGGGAAGAGATGAGGAGAAGAAAGGGAAGAGTGAAAACAGTGTGAAGAGTCGAATCTAATGTTGACTTATTGGTTATAGCGATGTCCCCGCAATGCATAACATGGTCCAGTCAATAAGAATTGATTTTGTTTGCTGCCCTGAGCTCTTTCTGTGCTTTATAACTACAGCTGGGAGAACTTAAAGGAAATGTGGACGCAGTTTTACCCACACTGAGGTCAAACCCACACTCGCCAGTACTTTTCACTTTCCTTTCCTCTCTCCCCCTCCCTCAGCTCTTAAACGTCTTCCCACATGTCCTCCCATTAGGTTTGCAGCCACCAGGTGCAGCTCCACAAACCTCCACCATCACCACCACAGCAGCAGCATCACAGTATCAACATGCATCTGCCAGACAAATGATCCACCCTCTCCATGTTCACTAGACAAATACTCTCCCTCCCTCTCCCTGTCTCTCAGCCTTTTGATTTATCTGTCTGTCTCCACGTATCGGAGCGTCTCAACCGGATGCCTTCAGTTTTAGGCAAATTACAGACTCAACGTAGCGGCAGCAGAGATTTGGAAGGGATAGGAAAGACTCAACTTAACGGAAGGAGTTGCCTCTGTCTGACTCTACCTACGTAATCCTCTTAATGTCAGTGGGAGTAGTTAACAGGATGTACTTCCAAACTACTCATCATCACAATTCCAACAGAATAATCTCTTCAGACATAAAATCAAGGTGGAAAATAATACTCCAAGTTCCCTCTAATTTACCCCTTGTGGATTGAGTCATTTGTTGATGTTCAGCAAAGTTTTTCCAAATAGAAAATGAAATGAAGTTCTGTCATTTAGTTAATATTTTATTCAAACAGAAATTATTAAATAAGATTACACCCTGATCAAATGGTAAAACCTAGACGCCATACATTTGCATTTTTGGTCTACTTTCAGTTTTCTTGTCACTCATTTCTTCGTCCTCACTTCTCACTTTCCTTACTCCTCCTGCAGGGTCACAGTTATAAATTACATGTGTTATGTCTGTGACAAATGATTGGCTTCCACAAAGTCCACTAAGTTTTTCCTCCAAACAGTTTTTTCAGAGTCAAAGTTCCAGATCGGCTGTCAGAGGAAATGATTGATTTCAGTGTGAAAAATTGGTTGTAAGTAACAACATCCTCTTCTTGCATTAGTGAAAACAGATGCAGGAACTACTCTTTGCAGCATTATCTGCAGGACCCGACCAGCGTGTCTCATAATTTAAAGCACATGAGTTGCTATTTTAGCCGCAATGCACAAAATGACGAGAGCAGTAATAAATCTCAGGCAAGTTCTGAAAAAGTTCTGGAAATCCTGTTCAACTTCAGATATCTCTTTAGGGTCTTTTGTTTGTGACTGAAGAATAATGCCTGTGTGTGAGCGTACATGTGTGTGTGTTTGTGAAGGGGCGGTTGCGAGGTAAAGAGAGGGGTCTGGGTTGCACATGCCTCATTTAGACTTCAAAGACCTCTGCTGATGATTTTTCCTTATAATCCATGCCTTTTGGTGCCTCTGCTCCCTCCATCTGAATAAACAAAGCCCAAGTGGTTCACTGTGGTCTGGGAGAAGTCAGGTGATTGCAGCACGTGATTTAGGAAGTAAATCGATACATCTCTAATTTATTCCACTAAAAATCCCTTTTAGCAGCTCTTTTATGTTGTTTCTGAGCAACGTTCTGATTTTCAGGGGATTTCAAAGTGGTATTTAGAGATGTAATACGAGTCATCTGCTAGTCTTTGAAAATGAAAGAAACACCTATCTCAAAAAGAATTCCCGTCCTTTTTATCTGAAGAAGCAAACATACAATATATAAGTCTCTCACCAAGAAGAGCAAACCCTGCTTGGTTTCTTTTGATAGGGAGAAATCAATATTGCATGAACTGCGCTGCCTCTGTATTCCCAGCCGACCATTATTTCTCCCCACCCCAAACAGCAGACATTACCCACGATCATTTAGCAACCCCCGGTGCGAGCCAGTGTCTGACCCCTTTCCTGCTCTGCTTGCCCATGTCCAAAGAGGCTCTCCCATGCCAGAAGCCAGTTTGGCAGCCTCCCTGCCTGTAATATATCTGCAGGAGCAGCATTCCTCTGGGGCTGGCCTGGATCAAATGGCAGTGATTTCCCAAACAGGGGCACAGAGATGGGAAGTCTGACCCATCCTCTGATCTGCTGCTCGCTCTAATCGCTGCAGGTCAGAACAGATAAATGGTGATGTTGAACCCCCATGTGTCATGTTTCGGACTCCCGATCTACTGTTGAAGATCCAAAAGGCCGAAAAACAGATCTGTCTTTTGGCTGCACTGGGATCCGATACCAATCACTATCAGTGCGTTTTTGGGTAACATTTAATTTTTATTTTTTGGATAGCCTTTATCTGTGAGTATTTATTACAGTTTTACCAGCTTATGTTGAATATTTCATAAGTCATTTAAAACACAAATTTAGGGGAAAAAATGTTGTATTGCAATTTCAGCAAAGTTTCAATAATAAAGCACAATCTCAGGAAAAAAAAATGAGTCGTAGTTCTTCTAATTCATTCATGAAAGGGTGAAAAAGTCAGTGATGCTCAGCATATTATCCACAGAGTGTACGTGATGATTCATCTAGAGGCGAAACAAAATGGAATCTCGGCTAATAAGATGTTGAATCACTGTAGGTGGACAATTCAAATCAAGTGTGACCTGTTTGGAAATAAACGAAATATATATTTTTGTTTGAACTCAGTATCTGACTGTTGCACAACGATATCATTTAAAAACATTATTCAAGGTCGTCAGGATTCATTATTTGTGATTGAATGCTTTGATGCAATTTCAGGGGAATACAAAATTTGCTTATCAAAACCATTTTGGCTTCATTAGCAGAGCAATGTCCTATATAGAGGCGTTTTGTTAGTAATATAAGATGCAAACATCATATTTGTAATAATTTATCTCTACTATTATTAATATGAGCTTGTCGTGCAGATACAGTTTCTCAGCATCAACATATTTTACAGGTAAACTCAATGTAATACACACACCCAAGTACTTTTGGTGCACACAACCAACATTTGTTGTTCAGCTGAAATACAGAGCTGTTTTTTCACAGATGTTATTCACAGTGTGTGAGATCAGTCCAAATATGTTCAAATACTAGTTGGCACAAGAAATCACAGTGGACAGTTTGCCCCTTTAAGGCACAGACTGATAAGATTCACGGTAAAAGTTGGCTAATATCTAAGGACTGACAGGAACTTTCTGGGCATTTACAAAGTGTGACTTTAGTAAACCTGTGCTGGTTTGAATAACATCAAGAAAGCCCAGGAAAGAGCGTGGGGGGCAGAAGGGTGCCGGGTCTTTGATGTATAGGATTGAGATGTGATGAGGTCTGTTCAAAGTGAGTACAAAGTAGTGTTAAGATGGAAAAAGCAAATGCAGCTTTAGTCAGGGTAGAGAAGCCGAGGTAGCAAGAGATGATGAAGAAATGTCCTGTCTCACCCAAAACAGAGGCAAAGAAGATGAAACGTTATCTGACATTAAATATAGATGCTTCCTTGTAAAGTTTTGTCACCTGAAAAACACACTTTTGTAACGTATAAATTTTGAAATCCAGGCTATGCCATCATGGAAGAATGCACCAAGTCGTCATTATTGTCTTGAATAATCAGGTTATCACATAGCTCATTATGTTAGTAAGTCATCAATAACATTTCACTTACTGTGGTGCCATGAATAATTCATTGTTCAGTACACATTGTTTTGAACAATCAGCGAAAACCACCTTACAATGCAAAAGATTTGGTCATCCACAGAAAGAGAACAGAAGTCATCAACGGGTGGTAATCTAAATGTGCAAATTGATTCATAGTTTGTTTTACAGATTAGCCACAGCTTATATTTGTGTCATCATTTCAATAGTAAGTAGAGTGAAAATCAGCATCTCCCAAAGATCTGAGTCAGTGCAGAACTTTTATCAGGGTAATTTCAAGTGTCACAAAGTGTTTTAATGTGTGAACTTTTTTACTTTATTATAAGGTCAGTTCCCTCAAATCACCACAACTTAGACAATAATGTATCTCAGTTGTATTAAGTAAAAGTTCAGACCAGCTGTGGTGTAATCTTAGCAAATAAAACCCACACTATCTGCATTATGTGTCTTACTTTGTCTGAACTTGAAGCAGTGACTTGTCATCTCTTTGAGGTTGCCAGGCAACCAGCTGATCCCTCAGGAAGTCACTGTACCTGGACAGTCCACTACACATAAAACCATTAGGTGTCATTTTACAATCCATCTGTTCTATGAGTGAAACAAACAAGATATAATTTATCATTTACTTTACGAGCCACTGATGTTTGACTTTTGGTCAAACTTGACTTCTGTCCCTGATGAAGATCATACTAGGATCCATCTTCTTACCAGCGGATAAATAGACCCCACTAAAAGTTTTTGTCTAACTGAATAAGAAAATAATTAGATATTGTTTATTTACTTAATTTCTCATGGAAAATGTTTATCTTGAATGTAATCAATCAATTCTTCTGCTAATTACTCTATCTGCTGGTTGTAACATTATGGTTAGGTATAGGGAAAGAAAAATACAATTCTAATTAGATAAATTTGTTGCATTGTTTTATCCCAACCACCAACTCTTCCTAACCCTCACCAGAGCACTTTTATTGCCTAAGTGTAAAAACCCACACATGGTGGCTTGTCATCTCCACTTTTCGTTGTTACCGTTTGTAAAGCTAACCCAACTACCTCCTGCTTTTTGAGGCAGTGCAATTTTGAACAACAAATTAGGCGGAGTTTAACAGATTAAGTTGAGTTACATCCCATACAATGGGATTGTTTATATTAGGTTGATTTTATAATGTTTTCAGTTTTCTGAATAAATGAATCCGTAATAATGAGGCTCCACCTTCCTGCTTCATTACTACTTATAATATTAACCTACAGTATGTAGTACTTCCTCTAATTGATTTTATTATTTTTCCACTGATTCATCTCTGTTTCTTATCAAATACAGAACCATGCTTAAATAATTTAAATATTCATCAAGACAGTAACAGCTGTCTAGCAGTAATTATAACTAGCGCCGCAGCACCTGTTTCCAGTGCAGACATGGCAGATCCACATCTGAGCCTCAGAACCCACTGAGGATTTTTCTCTCTTTTGTGGTTTTGGTCACTGTTAGTGAATGAGAAGTGTATCCAATAGCACACTTCACAGTGTCACCTCCGCGTGCTTCCATTCTAGATGTTTAGTAAATCTAACCATAGTCGCCTGTGCACCTGTGAGCAGAGATATAATTAGATGTGGTTTATGTGTGGATCTATGTAATTTTAAGCTGTTATTGAGTAAGCTCATCGATGAAATTACATAATCTAACTTAAGTAAATTTGAAGTTTCTGCCACTTTGTCACGCAGGGGTGTAGATTTAAGAAGTCGGAGGCAGAATCTGTTTACTGCTGCTGTCATCACCGTCGGTATCATGTCACTGCTTGTTGTTGTTTTGCTTGGTTGGATCACTGCCCCCATTTTCCTCTGTTGCAGGTCCAGTGATGAAGCTACAGCAGAGAACTCCTCGCCGGCGGGGCCAGCAGCCCAAGCTGCTCAACAGCCCTGAAGACAGCCTCTACTACAACCAGCTAAATGTGAGTTCAAAGTGCCGATAAAGGCCTTTGTCTGACTTTGGTTCCACATGATAATACAATTAAACCTACCTGTGCCAGACCCTGGAGCCCCACCCCCACGCTTCTCTGCCTCTTGTCTTGAACATGTGCTTATGCTCTTTATCTGTTGCTTTCATGTCAGGATGTCTGCCTTCACGGTGAATAATTGATGTGGTTTATCAAAGCTGAGCAAGATGCATGCTTCATCAGACTCACTTGAGCCCTTTGATCAGAAAAAATTATGCTGTGACTTCTGATATTATCAGCATCTGCTCGCATTCAACACAAAATCACTTTGAATTAAAAATTAATGACTCTCTGCTCATCTTTTGACTGTGTGCTCTTGGCCCTTTCCTCAGAGAACTCTGGATTACCAGGGGAGTAAGAGGAAGCCGAGAAAACTTGGGTAAATAACTGCTTTCCTACTTACAGCAACTCTAAACAGAGCAGGCCCTTTGTGGAATAGGAGAATCCAGAAATGGAGTTGTTTTCTTATAATGTAAATGGCGAGCCGAAAATAACAGGCTTTTTATGAGCAGTTGCTCTGCGTCATTAGAGAGGGGGTTACATATTAAGGCTTTGTCAGCATGCTAATTTTAATTGTTGAAGGTCTGACTTGTGTGTGTGTGTGTGTGTGTACTATAAATGACATCTTCGTTCAGATCAGTATATTTAAGGACACGGCTACATCTGCAAATATTGTTTTCTTTCTAAATGTCTTGTGTTTCTTCCATGGTAAGTCTGTATCAGTTCTGTATCTGATAAACTTGCCTCCAACCTCTCACCACTTTTTCTTACACATCACAGTCAAATCAAAGTGCTGGATGGAGAAGATGAGTACTACAAATTACTGTCAACTGTGGAGTCAATCCCCGAGGAAGAGTACCCGACTGCACCCCCCTCCCACCCTTTCTAGTGGGCCTCTCGACAACCATGTCAACCGGTAAGACAGACGCAGCAGACATGTAGACAGACACTCCAAAGAACATCCTCAGCGTTGGATGTGCACTCGTACACGCAGCGGGTATGAGCGCTGCAGAATAAGCGACCTGAGCAGGCAGCGCTCTCAGCTGTTAATCTGATGTGTTTACAAAAACGTTCACTCGTCAATTACATTATCACAACAGTTTTTCATGAGCAATTTTGCCAATTTCTGTGTGCATTTCACCATTTTATCAAAGGTTTTACAGACATTGACTTTTTTCTTGCATCCCATCTTGCAAAATGTGTTATATTATAATGGGTACTTTGCTGTAATAAATAAAAAATAATAGCTCAAAATGTGCTGTGATATTTTACAGATGTAGCATTAATAAATAAACTAAAGACAATTAATTTAACAGAAAGAATACATCATTATGCAGTATACTAGTAGGAAGGTCTCATTAATAAAACACATTTTGCAAAATCACAGTGGAACCTTCTGTGTGGATATATTACTGTCAGACATTTAAGCTCCATGGGCTGCAGTCAACAAATATTCTCGTTATCCATTTTCCTATTAAGAATTTACATTAAATAATTGTTTACGAATCGTGACAAAATGTTGTTAGAGTGAAGAAAGGTATTTTAAGCCACCAACCAGCAGTTGTTTGCAGTTTAATCATGATAAATGACAGATATTTGATAATTAAAAGGTTTTTTGTTATTTTCAGCTTATTTCCTAAAGGATAATTGGACTCATTCTCTACGTTCTCACTAAAGGGCCCTCATCTTGCAGGCAGAGCGTTTCTAAACTCTGCTGTTAACCTAACCTGGGAACATCTACCTATTTTGGAGTATTATGTCGATTGTCTAAGACTGATCCAGAGACAAATCCTTCTGAAACCCAAAACTCTCCCTACGTGTTCTCCCACAGAGGGCTCCCGGTAGTTAGAGGGGCTTTGTGCTGTCTGAGTGCTGAAATCACCACACATAGCCTCACAGAGGCAGAGCTAGACCTCACTTTGAATTTCACCCTAAACACGGGAATTTTCTTTTAAGATGTGAAGTGTCGGAAATGCAGGGCTGGCGAGTTGATTTGTAGAGTTTTTTTTTTCTTTTCAATTTGCATATCATTTACTGCATCTCCCTTTGTTGACACCCGAGGGCCTGAGAGGAGATTTTGATCTTAATAGGAAGAGTAGGGTGGTATGACTGAGGAGCTCATCCTCCTTACACTCAGCGGGGAAACATTAGAACTCTGCCTCGATAGCTAGACTGGATTCAGTCAGGTTCAGGTTCATGTGAATCCTGGTGGGTTTACAAAGGCCTGGAGTGATCAGTAGATACAACTGTGCAGATCTGTGAGGGTCAGGCTCAGGTTAAGACACTAAGCAGTGACTTACCACACAGATCACAGTTAACCTTGTTTTATTCCATTTGTATGAGGTGAAATTAAGGCATTTTTTTGGGGGGGGGGACTACTATTAAATTTAGTAGATGATTGACTGATTCCAATAGACAACAGTGTGTTTTAAGTCAGTCATTTTCTCAGCGGTAATTATGCTGCGTTCAGTGCTTGCTGTAGTAATGTGGTTATTCCAGATTGTTTGAAATGTTGCTCATCTGCTGGAAGTAACACAGCCTCCACAAGACCACAAAGAGCTGTATTACACAAAGCAGCCATTATATAATGACATTTGAAAACGTTTTTCATTTTTTTCTCATGTCAGTGAATCTTGTTTTTGTGGTTTTGGTCTAATTATTTGTTGTTTTTAAGGAAAAAGAAAGCACAAATCAGCTGTTTCTGCTTCTAAATTAGCTCAGTTGATTAAGTGAATCAATAAAAAAGCCTTTTGTTCTCTCCATTTTTGTCATATTTCACAGAAATTGATTCGGAGTGTGAACTGTAGACCACTGGCAGTGTTATAATGTGGTGTCACAGTTAGTTCAGAAGCATTTCACCTCCGGTCGTAGCCACAGATCCTGCAATAATTAAAATCCTCGTTGTGCATTACTCCCTTGCTGGGATAGTTGGTTCCTCTGAAGAGCAGTCTGAAATAGGTCACCCCAGCACCCTGTAGTGCATCTTAAAAGTACACTGAATCAATTAAGTGTGATCATGCTCCCTTGATTATTTTGGCCCTGTTTTACCACGGAGAGGAATTTCAAATAGGCTTCTAGTTTGAATAACAAGGTTGGACTGTGGTGACAAATGGTGCCAGAGTGGGTGTTTCTTCCCCTGTTTTTCTCTGCCAAATTAACTCCCTGGCTGATTGCCTGCTTTAGCATATGAGAGGAGGTGAGCGGAGGTGTACACGTAATTGCCTTGGTTAGCTGATTATGTGTTGCAAAAGGCAAATGTTATGAAATACTGTCGTCACTCTCATAAAAGATGCTCTAACCTAATGAACTGAAGCTTCTGTGTTTTCTTGGACTCTGGGTCTCCAAGCAGTCCGAGGGACAGTGTTTAGTCAGCGTTGGAAGCCTGACACCTGTGTTTTCTTTAATACGTCTTCATAAATCCAGCTTCCCCTTGTTTTTCCTCATTAAATCTGACAACATCTGGTACGCGAGAGAGCACTCCTTTAATGTGGCTAACGTTACTGCTGGTGTTATTCTTGCCATTTTAGCTATTTGCTTCACTCGCCGCACTTTCATTAAAGCTACATCCAAGGCAGCTCCAAACACTGTTATCCAAAGTTTTAAACCACCTTTATGAAAATCGCTGGAGCTGCAGCCTTAACAAATGATGAAAAGCTTTTATTTTCTAAAGAAGCATACTTACCTTTTCACCTAATAGTGATGTCTCACTTCAAAGAGGGAACACGATTAGGCCAACATTGTCCTGTTTCTATATCCTCTGAGTTCAAAGGGAGAGTTTGAATACCAGCATTTCATGTGCAGCCTTTTCAAATACTGTTTTAATGCAGTTTACGTGCTTTTGATATCCAGATGTTTTAGGTGTTTGCCACACCACACTCTATCACTGCATGGGATGATGCTTGTTTAGTTGATCAAAAAAGTAAAGAATTAATGTATAGATTTGTAGTTTTATTTCCTTAATGTGAGTGAGGATAGGGCAGGGTAGAACAGATGCTAAAAATAACTCCAAACTTAGCATTGTGATGTTCTTTGCAAGGTAATGATTGGTACCAAAAAAAAAGCATACATAAGCATCAACCAGATGTCAGATGTGCTGAGGGCCCTGAGCAAAAGAACATTCCCTAAAGACGGCATTAATAAAGAAGCTGGTTGAGACAGAGCGTAAGAGGCATGGAGGAAGGAGGAGATAAAAGAGTCTGTTGAGTACATACATCAAAGGTCTCTTAATGACAAGGGATGCCATTAGGGTTACAGTGGCTTTTGTTTCAGCTTCCTCACACCTGCAGTTTGCTGAGGTTATTCAATGCACTGTTTTGTTATTAGCATTTGCATGAATATAAAATGCATGCATGAGGAGATTGGAGTTTGTTCCTGCTAATCTTAGTGGTGACCAAATGTTTGGGTCAAAATTCCACCTTCTATCTCAATTGAGACATGTTACCGTTTCAGGATAAACAGGGATAAGGCTTACGTAGAACAATAGAAACAGTATGGAGAAGCTGTTATCCTGTACACCATGAAATTTATTGACTTAAAAGTTTTGTTGGTGCCTCCGGTGCTGGAATGGGATTTGACAAATCAGAGCGTGAAATTGTGATTAGCCTCTCTCAGTTTGTAGACTGAGTGGGGCACAAGCACACTTGGCATGGCCAAAGGTGTAACCTGTTTTATTTTGCCCCAGCACTGCTTTCCCAGATGGTGGGACCAGCTGCCATTGAATAAACGTTGGATGGGTAACAGTGTGAGAAATGCCACGGCCTTGTTTCAGCTTGAGATTTGTAACAGAATGCTTGGACTTCGTACCACTGCTAGGAGGAATATTTTTTCCATTTAATTTGTTTTGGTTCTGGTCATTATTTCTGCATTCTACATACAGACAGGTGCAGTCCCATTTCAAAAGTAAATTGTTGGTTTTCTACATTTCTGCAAACCATGGACACTGTGTAATCTCAATGCTTCTAAACCAAAAATCTGTTTCACATCACATCATTTCATGATACACATTACATCAATATTTTATTCTTTGAACAGTTTTGTAGTGCTTTTGGCAAGAACATTGTGGTAAATTGTTCAAAGACAGCATATTTTGTTTGTTTTCTCAGTATTATGTCACTTATCAAACTCCTTATGGTTAAATTTGAACTGTTACGATAACAACCGCCAGTTATGTGCAGGAAACTGGTCTATAACTGGATTTAAATTACAGATGTATGTATATAAAAACAGTGATATTTGGAGACATTTTTGTCATCAAAATTTTCATTTGCTTCAAAAACTGAGACATTTGTGTCAAGTCAAGGCAGTTCGTATTTAGAAAAAAAGAAATTTTTTTTGAGCTGCTGCATCAAAGGAACCTGAAGCAGATGAGGATCAGGACAAACGACCATGATAAGAAGGAGAATGAGTTTTGATTTGAGGAAAAACAACAGAGATGAGCAGGTGAGTGAACAGCTTTAACTTTGCTGTTTTCACTATTAACACCATATTATTATGTTTCTTTTTATACTGCACCAAAGTGAAGAGTGATTGTCTATTACTAGTAAAAGCATTAAAACTTCCCCCAACAGAAAGTAGCATGAAAAGACACAGGAGGAGATTCGCTAATTATCCATCCATGTGAAAAAGTCATCTCTCAGACTGTGTATAAAAACAGTTGATAGTGTGTTTCTCTAAAGCGTTTTGTCTCTGTGCTCCCTTTAAATGGCAGCAAAGTGGACTCAAAGCACAACTAGTAAACCTTCATCTACAGGCTGACTGGCTTTAAAAGGAGTATAAACACACTACTCCTAATGCAGTGTTACTGTTACAATGGGCCTGTTTACATGAGAGTTTTTATTCCTATTTAATTCTGAATAAAGGTTAATTCCGCTTTAAGATGACCATGTAAACTCCAAATTACGGTTGAAAATGACAATTCCGAATTAAACTTAATTCCACTCTTAATTCTGAATTAACTCATTCCTCGGACAATTCCGCTTTAACGTTATTCCGGTCATTCTGCACATGCTCCTTGTCTTGTCCTGTCGTGATGACGCACATATTCCG
>JAPTYQ010000015.1:25326884-25343878 GCA_029814465.1 Ostorhinchus cyanosoma | reverse complement strand
GTTGCTAGTTGAAACGAAAAGAAACAGGAAGTGGACGCGATTGTTTTCTTCCGGTAGACATCACGACGTCACGTCTGCGTTTTGTCCAATCAGAACGCTCTGTACCCCCAGCTCTGAAAGAGGAATTAACTCAAGCATTTCCACGTAAACACGAAGTAAATTGCTTTAATTCCGAATTATTTTATTCCGAATAAATAATTTGGAATTAAAAAACATCATATAAACGTAGCCAGTATGGGACAGGCCTCCCACAGCCACTGGGAGTACACATATGAAACTCAAAGTGGTTTACAGCTCTGTCTCCTTATTTAATACTTTTATTTTTACCTGTTTTTACCCATTTAAGACCTACAACAGTACAATACTACCTGCTTGGTCTAGTCTTACACTAAAATGTTAATAGTTCAAAAGAAACGTGAAATGTTTGTACTTTCACCCTGTATCACAGTGCACGAAAGTGTGCTATCAATGTGTTTGATCAATTGGCTGCAGATACACTTATGAAATAGAAAAGGAAATGTCAATACACTTGGGTTGTATTGTACACTGTTTAGATTTTCAATTTATAGATTAAACTCTGGGATTTGTGGCTAAAATGCACAGTATCACAGTATATTACTTTGTTTACAGTATCATTAAATATATTGCACTATGTTGACAGATGCTTACCAGATACACACAGTTCTACTACAAACTTTAAAGGCTAAAGCATCATTTAAAAACTTTGTTCCTCAAAAGCTAAAATGTCAGAATGTGAAAGCATCTTTGGTCCGACGCATCACAGTAAGATGATTGGGTGTGATGTCTTTATTCCTGTGAGATCACTGGAGACTGTAACCCGGTACGTACATCATCGCGAAGGGGGAGAGTTCCCGCTTTAATTCCGGATTAACGCATCTAGGGTGGGCTCAGAGAAGGTAAAATGACCTGTCCCGCCTTACGTGACCCCGGGCCAACCCGCACATTGCCAAAGCTTTGCTCTCTTTGCTCTTGAATATGCAGGGATCCCCTGCTTCATAGGTTCAGAGGAGAGAGAGAGAGAGGGGGGAAAAAAGAGTTGTATCGCATTGCAGAGAAAATTAGTGAGACCAAAGTTGGAGTTTCTGTGTGTTGGGGGCTGCGAACAATGGCAGCTTTCTGTCAGACAGCAACTTCAAAGGTCTGCTGAGTGACTGCTCTGAGTTATACTTTGTTGTAGATCACTGAGGAAATTCACAGATGTTTTCTCATACGAGACACCATTATAGCGGCTCAAGTACCCAGTAGCCTCGAGCGTCTCTCCCTCTCCCCCTCTTCCTCTCTCCCACACACTCAAACTCACTCTCGCTCTCACACATGCACCGCCCCACCCCACCTCCACTCCCACCCCGTCTCTCTGATATCTCTTGTATGAGACAGATGTGGAACCTGTTTTCTCTCCAACTGTCCAGAGAATATGGAAGTTAAAAAAGGTTCGCGCTGTGGCATTGCCCCCGACTCTGTCAGATCCACAGCCCTCACTGTCAGTTCACTCAGCGAGTAGCAAAATGTCAAGATCGTATGCACCTTCACTTCTCAGATCCATTTCAGGTCGACTGAAGAAGTTCTGAATCACTCGCATAAAATAATACAACTTGAACTATGAACATATGCTCATTGATTATGAAAAGTATCCTGCAGGAAAAGAATGTGAATATGTTTTTTCTTCTCTTCCTCAGATTGCCTTCTTCAACTGTGAACTGGATCAGAACCAAAAAATCTGCATCAACAGCACTCTATATCTGTAAATGTTTATTTATTCTTAGCTGTTTTATATGAGTCAAATAAATGTGTTTCAAATACGAAGTTTGGATTCCCAGTACTTTTTTTTTAAAAATAGATCTTTTGATAATTCTGTTAAAACAGTGAAAAATTTGTGTTGCTTGATCAAAACATCAGCAAAACTGTCATCACAAAGTAGTATTCCTTTAGTGTTTTAATATATGCCATCATTCAGAAATATTTTTTACAATTTTAAAAAAGGTATATGGGGATTACAATTAACCAGCAGTTTGTAGGATTGAATGTTTGCACCAACAGAGGATGGTGTCACCTGTTGAACCCTTAAAAATTGGTTCTGACTGTTTTAAAAGCAGGAAATTAAATGAAAATTGAAACTGAATTAAAGTAAGATAGATGCTGAAATGCAGACCACATGAAAATGACTACTCCTCTCTTTGAACTCCTGATGTTCTTTGTTTTTATCTGCCTGAAGCTGTGATTTTTTTTAGAGTAACGTATAAAACTTTATCTTCATTTTAGTCTCATGTAGCTTCTCTTAATATTTTTGTTGCATGATCACTTTTCTGCCTTTTTTATGCTTCAAATTACTGCATTTAAAAAACTACATGTATGGTACTGACTGATTCCATATTCAAGGCTTTGAGTGTGCTGGCAGGAAACTGGTGGGGGTCCTCCAAGTTAATTTTCCTCTTGAATGTTACAGGAAAAAATTTCCCTTTAACGGTACAAGTGCTGTGGTGTCCCTGTAAAACTTCAGGCATACCCATGAGACGGTAAAGGTTTGGAGCAAATAAATTACCTTGGGGACTGGACATTGTGTTGAGCACACAGTCATGAATTTCATACAAACTATATCAAAGTCCTGCTCAGCCAAATCTGTCCCTCAGCTGGAGTGCCATTGAGATGCATTAAAATGTAAGAAGTTGCATTTAAGGCTGAAACCAAGAATCTCAAAGGAAGATATTGATAATTTGGTCATTCTGATGGTTCACAAAATTCACTGTTGTCGCTTATGGCATAAATTTGTAGCATAATTAAGTGCATCGTAGTTCACAAATCATTGCCATTGTGTGAAAATGTGACTTCTGTTTTTAGTTTGGGCTCTTTCTAGACCATTAAAAATACAAATTGGAGGATGTGACATTTTTCTGACATTTAAACTTTAAGGCAACAATTAATGGATTGCACATTGCTTCATAAATGCAAACTTTAATTTGTGATCTGTGTTGTCTATGCAATGCTTTGAGTTCATGCATGTTTTACACACAAACACATAAACCAAAGCCATTCAACAACAGGTTAATTAATAGTTAATAAGTATTAACTTGTGGTTTAGATGAACAGCCAGTTAAGGATAAAATCACTTTGGCAGGTGTATGTCTTTTTTTTTTTTTTTTAATTGTCAAAATGGTAAAAAAATATATATATATAATACTAATAACTGAACTATAAAGCATTTATTAAACATTAAGACCATTAGTTATACTTTATCTATATAATAAGTTTACTGTAACAAAACTTCCTCCCTAAGAGCCTACAGTCTACACAGTTTTGTTTCATGATTTCTTGCTCCAATTTTGCTTTTTTTTTTTGCTTTTTTTAACAACCTTCATCTATCAGCATCGTTGCCATGAGTTGCTGTAAACAAGGTTAATCTCCACTAGTTTTTTATCAGTCAGCAGTGTGACTACACCACTCCTGTAGCCACTTTTGTAGTTTAACATGGCTCCAGTTCAGCCCAGCAGGACTCCCCCTTTCCCTCATGACTGTGTGTAAAGCCGTGGGAGAGGACTGGGAACATTAATCCCTTCAAAGGAACAGATCTAATTCAGAATCTGCCGCTCCAAACTAGTCAAGAGGACAGTGATTGTTTCTGCAGGGAAGCCAGATAAAGATCAGAGAGTTGATATAGAAAGCTACAACATCCATTTTCTAAATAAAGTTGACTATTTTGCCTCAAAAAATCTGAATGATCCTGTACGTGTTCATCAAACTAGACACGATGATGCTTCTAATGTTTCCCCTATTTTACTGTCTGTTATGATAAAGTAGGCTATGTTTTTGTTTTTGTTTTCAACCTGAACTTCCTGTTTTAGATATTTTCACATGACAAGTTCTCAAAGAAATATAATTGATCCATCATCATTTCAAATGATGCTTTTGTCACTTGGTTAAAACAAGTACTTCCCTAATGCATTACATTAGTTATAATAATAATAATAATAATAGGATTCGTGCGAATGAGCTATTGGGATTTTTTTTTCTTTCTTTCTTTCTTTCTTTCTTTCTTTCTTTCTTTCTTTCTTTCTTTCTTTCTTTCTTTCTTTCTTCTGGCTCTTGTCATTTCCAAGCTTAACAAAGTAAAACAAATCTAAATGTGGAGTTAGATTCTGATAAAAAACAAATGACTGAGCAAAGGAGAAATGAGTTAAATAATTCAGAGGGGGCATAATTAAGTGTTTAATGCAGTGTAGTGGTTCAAAGACACAACAAAGAAATGTGATTCAAATTAGAAATGTAAAAGAGATGCTGATTCTTCAGAGATGAGAACTTTGTGTTGAGTCACTTGATTTGGTCTCTTTCCTCCATCAAACAGCCAAGGCAACGCTCTTGGAGATCTCCAGAGATAACAATGTCACATTGTCACATAGGGTTCTGCTACAAATCCTTAATTACAAAAAGAGGATCAGATGACTACAGCATCCAATACCGGGGTCTCCAGGCGGCATGGGGGTCTTTGATCAAGAAAATCCAATTATTTGTGTATATACATTTCCCACATAGTGATTACTTCATTAATTGTCCCGCCTTTATCTCCTCCCTTCCCATCCCCCCTAATAATCAGCTCCTTTATCCAGACCAACAAACACACCATAGGAGCTTTGTGGATTCAAAGGATTTGCTTTCCCCTCTCAAAGAGCCGCTATTCTTTGATGATTGGGCAGCGGCAAACTTCAAAGTAATAAATCTTATTTCTGACTGGCTGGCGGCCCACCAAAGTCCTTATCAAATTCGAAGAAGTGATCCCTCACTCCTCAGATAGTCCAAGGATATCTGCAAGAGAGGAAGCACGCACAGGGAAGACCTGCTCCGACACACATTTCTACGCGAATGCACAAATCCGTCTAAATTAGCGCTTTTATTATTTTTTATTTCCTTTCGTCGAGCGGGAGCAGGACTTTTACCATGGCAGCAGTGGCTGTTCTGCGGAATGAAACTCTCCAGGCTTTTCTTCAGGTTTGTTTCCCAAGTTTCTGTGCACTTTGACAACTGGGATAACTTCTAAACTGAACTCACCCCTGTTGATTTATCTCCATCTAAAAACCCAGTGTCGTTTCATTTAATTACTGCCGCTAATTGTTTGTGCGTAATATGGCTCCAACTTTTATGGCACATCATCACCACGATACACGCTTTAGGAATTGAATTAAATGGGGGAGAAAAAAACCCAAAACAAAACTAGGGGATGATTTTGACGGATGTGTTGTAACCTGATTGTAACCTAGAACATGTTTGTGTCGCTCATCCAGGATCGCACCCCAAACTCTTCTCCAGAGAACTGTAAACACTCTCCGCTGGCTCTCCTGGCTGCCACTTGTAACCGGATCGGGCATCACCACGGATCAAACCCCACAGATTTCCTCCAGGTCCCTTACGACCCGACTCTGGGGTCTCCTTCGCGTTTATTTCACCCGTGGACTAACGAGGGCAACCCACAGAGCAGCCTAGCCAGCAACTCCACTTTCGGACTATCCTCCAAGCCCCAGCTGTCTGCGCACATCCAGACCTCGTTCAGCTCCCATCACGAACTGCCCCTCACCCCTCCGGCGGACCCCTCGTACCCCTATGACTTCTCCCCGGTGAAGATGCTCCCCTGCTCCATGCAGTCTCTGCAGTCCACCTGCCCCCCCACCTACGTCCCCGCCGTCAGTTACGCTGCGCCAACTCCTATTCCACCCGCGATGCCAAGTTTTGTCACGGGACCGTCCGGCCTCGTGCACCAGCAGCAGAGACAGTTGTCCCCAAACCCTGGGGAGGATATTCCGTGGTGGAGCCTCCAGCAGGGGAACCATGTAAGCCACTCTTCCTCTCTCGGCCCTCATCGCTTCCAGCTGCAGAGAGGTTTAGTTCTGGGACATACGGACTTTGCGCAATATCAGACGCAAATCGCGGCTCTCCTGCACACTAAGTCTCCTCTTGCAACTGCGCGTCGGTGCAGGAGGTGCAGGTGTCCGAACTGCCAGTCCTCCACGTCCAGCGACGAGCCTGGAAAGAAGAAACAGCACATTTGTCACATACCGGGTTGCGGGAAAGTTTATGGCAAAACTTCGCACCTCAAAGCGCACCTGCGGTGGCACTCTGGGGAGCGGCCGTTTGTGTGCAACTGGCTGTTTTGTGGCAAGAGTTTCACCAGGTCGGATGAGCTGCAGAGACACCTGAGGACTCACACGGGGGAGAAGCGCTTTGTTTGCCCGGACTGTTGCAAGAGGTTCATGAGGAGTGACCACTTGGCAAAACACGTCAAAACTCACCAGAACAAAAAGACCAAGTGCCACGACAAGACACTTGATCATGTCAAAAGGGAAGACACGAGGAATATGTTGTAACACACCTTTAGTCATTTCAGACAGTAGGAAACACTAGTGCAATACAGTTCTACACTAGTTCAAGTACACAGTGAGCTGCATTTTTACTAGGGAAGTTTGTTTATTTTGCTGGTTAAATTCTTACATAGTTTCTAACATTGCTGGTCTGTGTAGCACATTTTTGTATATATATAAAGTTTCATAAGTTAATTTTGGGACCATGGAGAAGTTATAGCTCATGAGTTTGAATTCACTGTCTATATCATATCAAAGAAGACAAGTTTTCAACTTGTGTTTTTGATCATTGTCTTCGGTGGAAGATTTCACTCCCCTGTAAATTATATTTAATAGCTTTTGTTGAATGAAAGTGTCCGTTTTTTGCTCCATATGGGGTGTTTTTAAGCATGCTCTTGAAAAGATCTGCTATTGTTGATATGACCCAAATACTGTGTGAGAATAAAGATTATAACATTTTCCTCATCTCAGAATAATTCATTGAAACTCATTCAGTTTTATGGGTGATGAGACAGTCAGTTAGGTTTTAGGTTTAAATAAGAGTTTTAAAATAATGTGAAGGTTTTATTAAAACTGGACTAATGTGAGCTTTATCTGTGAACTGCGAGTTATTATTGTCAAAGTTGTATATCAGATATTCATCTCACTGTGATTTTCTGTTTCCATTGAAATTATTTTCTGTTAACGATTTTCACATTTGTATGATGGATAGTTCTTAAAGGTCCGAAAGATGTGATTTACCTAAAGTACAATATCGTCCAACATTTCCTCTGCTATTCTGAATATATATATAAAAGTGTCTGCTCTTAATGACTATTATGTTACTGCGGTTGTTTTGTTATAACCTCCAACAAAAGCCAACTTAATGTTAATCACGGCAAGGTGACAAAAGTTGATTTTTCTTGGCCTGTGTTTGGAAATCAGTGTAAGTAAATAGGCAGGAAATGTCTTCGCATTGTCAAAACATTTACAATTTAATGTTTTACAATGAATTCTAACTGTGAGAGCCTTATATTACGCTCAGAATATGTCAGACAGCTGAGTGGAACCTGGAAGATATAGACCTGAGCGCTTGAGAATATAACATATAATTTACTAAAACATAATTTACTAAAACCTTCTCAATATTGATGTTTTAATTTCATTGAAGTGTGACTTAAAAGTTAATTGTTGGAAACTTTTTTTTTTCTTTCTCTTTTTCATGGGTTAAAGATGCAATCAAACCCTGAAAATAAAATAAAAATCCAGTAGCACATTAAGATATATGTGGAATCTCACAGGTTATGTTCACATTTCCTCACAGCTGATGTGAATTTTCCATCAGAACAAAGTATAAGGACACTCCAGTTTGTTAATGCTCCAACAGAGCTCTTCTGTTTGTGTTGTGCGTTTTACCTTCAGCTCTTTGCACTCACACCACAGGTTGAGATGAGACCCATTAACGGAGAATGCTTTACCTTTTAGCTGTAATATCACAAGATTCATATTACACTGTGCGGCACACTTGCAGCAGGTTTAATGTCTTATCTTCAGAGTCATTCGGGGCCTTAATGGACAACTGAAAACTGTCCAGATTCTGTTTTTTAAGCAAGTTTTCTAAGGACTCAGATGGGATATTTCACCTGTACTTTTGACCACAGTGCCTTGCTCAAAGTGCAGTGTTTTGCAAGAATTATTGCCTCTTTCCTGCCAGATTTTCCCATGATCACTCTGATTTAAAGTGCTCATTTTTGGTTTTCTCACCTTTAAGCGAATGTTGCTGAAAATCCATAAATTCAGATTAATAAGTTAATAATTGCTGTGAGTGTGAGTCAAACAGAGAGGAACATCGCTGTTGTTCTGAATGTGGGATCACTGGAAATGTCAGGGAGAAAAGAACAGCCAATGCCATTCATTACACTGTTGAACAGGGAGTTTTCTGCCTCAACAGCGCCCCCTTTTGTACCTTGCCTCAGTGGTTTATCAGAGCAGATGAATACTATTCAGACAAATGTAAATGATTACAGTAGAGACCTCCAACGTGAGCACATATGAGCCTTTTCCGCTCTTTAACATTCCCATCATCGGTGTACGTCTGGAGACAGATGTGTTCAAAGTCCAGCATTTATCCAGTTCAATCCAGTTCATTTTTTTTTTTTTTTTTAAATGTGTCTTAAAACTGCCAAAATAACTTCCAGAAACTTTCACCTCTTTGAAATCCACATTGCTCTCATTTTCCTGATGCAACCGACCATTTGTCTGTGGTGAATATAAAAGAATTCAGGTCAAATCTTAACAAATTGGATATCGTGCTCAATCAAACTCAAAATAAAGATGATAATATACTTGATTTTAACCCAGGTATTTTACTCCTGACTCACTTTAATATAAGCCTAAACCTGCACAACATTAAAATACATGTTTATTCATTACTTGTTATCAAATGTTTGTGGGTTTTGTGCTCAATATGTATCAAATTAATAAGTGAAAATCACAAAACTCATGTTTATTCATACAATATGTGATTTTGACTTTCATTTTGAATGTTAAAAATTGCTGATTGGGTCTTTAATTCCAAAACTAACAGCTGCAGCATCATTTAGAGAGTGGTGTTAGACTGAGCATTGTGTCCTTTTTCTTCTTCCCCATTTTTTTTTTCTCCTTCCACAAATCTGCAAAGAATGAACAATCTACATAAATATTAACACATACTGCAAACCAACGGGACGCAGGAAGTAAAAACCTATAATTGAGATACGACCATTTGAACCTTAAAATCTTCATCCAAATTTTTTGATCCTCTTTAAGAAACTGTACGTATTGGATGGATGTGTCGAACGCAGACACCCTGGCTCTTCACAAAAGCTTTGTTAGGGTCTGATGTGGTTTTATTGTCCACGATTGAGTCATTATCACATGCCTCCGTAGGACGCCTTAATGCTCAGGACGGATCATATGTTGTGGCTTCAATTTATTTCCCAAAACTGAATAAAAGGACGTCTGAAAAATTTCATCTCACTGTATGTGGTTGAAAATTATTTTATCTGAACTGAAAGAAAGAAAAGCCTCATAGTACATTATTAATAAGAGAGCAGATGCTTAGAACTATTACAACTGTTTAGAATAATTACACTTAAAAAAGACTATTGTGTTTACTGTCAATAACACACTAGAAATAGTGTTATATTCACAACAAATGTTAGTTTAAGGTTCAGCTTAGGGACAGACTCTTTCATCAGACATGGCCCTCCTTCTCTGCAGCAGTTTCTCAAAATAAAAAGACTGACAGGCAGCGATGTGAACCAAATCCCTGATGTCAGCGACTGTACTGTTCTGTTCAGGATGTTTATGTCCTGTCTGAAATTCTGCAGCTGTAGTTACATAAAATGAGGTGAAAAGGCGATGAATTAGGATCATATTTCGGGGACTGAAGATACACGGTTTGATCAGTATCATTAAGGTTATTAATGCGAGTCGTAACCTCATGAACTTGTACCGTAGTGTAAAATAAAAAGTAGTTTATTGCTTTTTGTAACTTTTAAATGCAATACAGTGTTAGTTTAAGACACGCAATAGACTTAAATTGAAAGATAGGAAATGTTACCATAATGTGGATTTCTAAACATTACTAATAAAAATGGACTGAATCCCAAGTGGGTTATATTCCAAATTGAAATATGAAAACTCTGTCATTAAGAACTGCTGCACACATAACAATGAAGGAAAACAGCTTAATGTGTTTTATTGTGGAGTTCACCCTGTTTATTAATAGAGTAATGAAAATATGTGAAGAACAAAACAGTAAAAAAATAAATCAATAATCAATGTTCAGAAAGTAGATTGTTGGGAAATACAAGAGCCAAAGACAAAACCGAAGCACTCTGATGTAGAAGTAAAAGACCTTTTTTTTTTTTTTTTTACTGAGAACACAATGGCAGACGCTTGTCGACTACACAGAGTCTTTGTCGGGGAATACCAAAAAAGATATGTGCTCCATTTGAAAAGCTCAGTGCATCATGGGATGCTAATCATGTTAATCATGTGGCAAGAACTACCTTCAGGTATGATTGAAAAAGTAACAAATTAAGAAGAAAGATGAAAAAGAGACACAAGAATAAAAGGAAAAATAAATGATTGAAATACATAAAATATATATATATAGTAATAAGCAGAAGATGAGAATAGATAATATAAAGGGAAAAAACCAAGAGGAAAATGTCAAGAGACCGAATAGAATAAAAACAAGACACTTTAGACAAAATACATCTTGTAATAAAATAATGTAACTGTAAAACTGTATATGGCTGAAAATGGTACAAACCTCACAAAACTAACCTACGCAACTACTACCATGTTTTTCTTCGATAATTAAAATACATGTTTATATTGGTTTTTATTCCCAGTACCATTGTAGAAATGTTTACCCTCCATCTGTTTTTGAAGAACATGTGGTTGAACTGAATTCTGTAAAAGTGGGTCATCTCTTGATGACCAGTGGAAAATGTGGGTCTAAAGGGGAGAACTACTGGACCGTTCATTCCCACAGGAGATTTTATGTTCGTGCTGCTTTTTAGGCAAAAAAAAAAAGGAAAAAACGTGTTGCAAAAATTCAGTTTTTGACTGTAACGTGTGTTTGTCTTCACTCACTGTGCTTGTTTTACTGATGACAGGGGAAAGCAGAGCCACTTCTGTCTGTCTACATGTAATTATTTGGTATAAAGATGTTTAGTTTTGTCAATAACACATATGTAAAACAAAAACTGTGATTTATTAAATGTATTTGTCTTAAAAATAGCTTATTAACTGTTGAAGATAAGATTATATACATTGAAATATAGTAACATGGAAGTTAAAAGGGTTCATTCTTATACACACACAGATGTACTTATTGTCAAAATGTATAGATTTAAGAATTAGGTCATGAAGGGTCCCAGAAAAAAGAAAATTGGGAAAAATGCAAAAGCCATCTATTCATATGGGTCACCAAGTAAATTTCATTTTAAGAAGCTTTTAATTTTTGTTTTATTATAGAATTAAATGTCCTCATTGCTCTAACTGTAGCATCATCTAATAGAATTTACTATAAAAGACCGATGTACACTCTTTTAGTTTCGCTGATGAGAGAAGAAAGATCTGAAGTAATTAATAACAAAAACCAATAAACAAAAATGTGCATCATCAATTTTCTGTTTTAAATACTCAGTGTAATACTATTATGTGATGTGGAAATGGCAGTAAAAAATAGAAATATACATCTCAGCTCAAGTTTGTACATAAAATTTGTTCTCTTAGAAAAAAGTCTGACAAACTGCTCTAAACTGTCAATAATGTTAAGTTATTATTTATGTCATTAACAGTAAAATATTGATCAGTTATTCTGGTCTGGTTCTAGGCGTGAACCACCTGCTCTTCCAAACTGACCTGTTTCATCCCAAAATTAAAATAACTGAAAAATATTTTGTTTTGTCCTTGTCCTTTTAACCTGTTTCAAACATGTCACATCTAAATAATAAAAGTATTTATATCAGATTGGTTGGTGTGGCCTCATAAGAACTGATATATAGCGTAAATCCGAACAAGGCTGGGTTTCAGTTCATGTTCAGATTAGATGTGATGCTTCTACATTTACCCGGCTGATGTTTCTTGGTAATTGTTGTGATTTTTGTCATTTTCTGTGACACTTTCGAAACGTTGATCTAAATTGGCTGTGTGTATTTGGTGCTGTTGGCTAACTTCATACAGCATGGTAGCAGTATTTGCTCCTGCAAGTTGACCGACGCTTACCGATGACGCAGCAGCAGAGACCATTTCTAACTTTAATACCACTCATATTAACACAAAACTGCTTAGCTAGCTCAGTCTGATAATAACGAAGACATGTGTGGGAAAAAATCTAAGTTTTCCATGGGCAGATTTAGTTTCTACATCTGCAAACTTCACATATTTCTAAGCTACGTTGCAGCCTAAGCCCAATGTCAACGACTGATGGAGGTGGATTTGACATCAAGGCTGAGTTCTGATCCACTGCTGTCATTCAACTTTTTGTCCTCTGGCTGCAAACAAGAGGCTGGACCTGTATTAACGGAGCTGTCTAGCATTGATTTAACAGCAGCATAGTGTTATAGGCCTATTCATTCTATAAAGTGAATTTAATAAAATTAATGATGAGTGTGGGTTGTCTGTCCAATCAACAGCTTGCCTCACCCAATCAAAGTAGAGCATAAAGAGCTTCTCACAGTTTAGAATTTGCCTTTCTTATCCAACGTGAACTTACTATTGTACCCTTTTCACATATTTATGATGTTAAATTTCACCTCTTGTTAATGAATGAACTTCTTTTATCAGCTAACCTGTTAAACCAGGCACTAATGACTCACTAATGTTCATAACTGAACCAAAAGGAGATTTATTATAAAGTATGAAACATAAAACACAGAAAGTAATGTGTGATTTGAGCTGCTACAGTTAAATGTGTTTATTTTATTTAATGCGTTTATAGATGTTTATTAAACCCGAATGACCTATTTTTAAATCCGTCGTAAAGGTACTCTTAGTAAGTGTTACTCACAGATGAAAAGTAAACCAAGGACGCTATATTGACGTTTCCTCGTACAGTTTAGTTCAGAGATGACAGAATGCTTTTGGTTTGGCCTCATGAGAGTCTAAAAAGAGAAATAAAAGGCATCATTGTGAGTAGAACGACAGGCACATTAGTCATAAAATATTTCTGAAGTTATTTACATGTTCAAAACAGATGGAAACTACTGCACTCTGTTGAATTTACTCTTCAAGTTCATATAATACACAGATAATTAACTTTCAGTGTGTCACCAGCATATGAACACAGACTTAAACCTGACATATTGTGCATTTTCTGCACTTTCACTCACTTTATACCACATTTTCAGAAACAAATCCATGTTGAATAAACAGCTAAATACTGATAAATAGATGATTAACCCTTAATGGATGCACCATCATGTTATCTCTCATCTCATTTTAACTCAGACATGAAAATATGACGTCCATCTTAACTGTTTTTAACAAAAATGGCAAAAAAAACAAAAATAACAATGTCATTTAAGATATAATTCATGCAAACAGTGTCTGTATATACTTTAACCTGCTTTTTCTTCTTGGTATCAGTTTGATTCCTTTTGATATTTGAGATCAGTTTGTAAATGCTTTACCTATTTTTTTTATTTCCATTTAATACAAAATTTTGTCATTTAAGAGGGTAAACAGAAACTTGCTGATGTTCACAGTTAAATAATTCACTAAAACCACTGTTTCTTGTTTTGGCAGTTGGATATAAAATCTATTTCAACAGATTCAGGTTAAAGTTGACTTAGAATAACCTCAATTAACAAAACATGCACAAAAGTGAACAATTTTTTAAAATACTTTTTCACATTTTGGCAACAAAAAAGTAATTTAGGCAGTTTTTGCTGTTATCAGATGTCAAAATTTGACCCCAATTGTAAATGTAAAGGATTGTAGTCACTTGTAGATCTGACATTTACTTTTGACGCTAACCTTCAAAACAAAAGCAAACTTTATTTTCCATGAGATCCATCAATGTCCATCAATAAGACAAATGCATAACTCAACTTATGAATAGTTAATCACATACATCTATGACACAGAAAACTCACATACAGTTAAATGGGAATCTGAGAATAAGAGCCTGAATAGGTGCTTTTTCTCAGATTTTCTAAAATTGCTTGCTTTTTTTGTTTTGACCTTAAGGTACATATTTAATACAAAGATAGACAGAGGAATCATGACATTAAAATCATAACTGAATCATAAAGCCAGTAAATATATACACATCTACGTGTAATGTATCATGACATGATTCATCTTTTGTATTTTACTCAGATACAAACACCTGTTATAAAGGACTTCAGATTGACCTGATCTGGAATCCATGTGCAGAAATATAGAAGACTGAGGCTGTTATGATAATGACAAACACTGAGAGGCATTAAAAACATCTCTGACCAGTGAATACTAATCGAATCATGAGCGTTGTGAATATTGACTCCTCTGGTATTTGTGTAAGTGGAGACACTGTGTTCAACCTGTACCGTCGATGCAGAGACTCTCTAAAGTCGACAGACGTACCAGACCGAGGCTCAGCTCATGTTCACAGAGGAGCTTAAGTGTCTCTAACAGTGAGAAGGTGATAAGTTTAACGTCCCACTGGAGACCTGTTACACCCCACGCAGCCGACTCATTTAGTTAAAGACAATAAACCTCATATTGTGGTGAAATCAGACCGACCTCATATTACATCTCAGCTCTTTTAGAAAGTGCAGCAGCTTGAGATTGAATAAAAAAAAAAAAAAAAAACTTACTTTATAGAAGACAAAAATGTCATAATGATCTCTGTTGTGTTGTAATTTCACGGACACATGAACATTTATTTTCTCATTGTTCAATAACTCCTCCGACTGTAACTCACCATTTTGAGTCATTTACATTTTTATGAGAAAATTAAAGGATTGTACTTTTGCATATTTTAATTGGCTTTTAAGGAGAAAAAAAAGTGATATTGGGTATTTAAACCATGAAAAATTGTTAAATTGGATTCTACCATAGACTTGCCATATCTAGACATATAAAAGTATTGTGATACGGGTGAATTTCATGGCATGACTGATTAAAACAGTGACTCTGAATAGAAATGCATGTGTAAGGGGTCAGCGGAGTCAGCCTCACACTGGGATCCATGTTTTATACATCAGAGCCCACTGATTAAAATGTAATTATAACATGTGATTTTCATCATAACTGATTTCCATCTGGTGAATGAATACATAAATATGTTTAGATGCAGATAAGCATTTACATAGCGTTTGCCCGATATAACAACACAGCACAAGTCTGATCCCTGTGGAAATGTTTTCCCCCAAATACCAACCAACCTTGTTTACACTCTGTCCTTGACCCTTTTGGAGCTTTAACTGCTGCTGTTATAAAACTCTAATTAGGTTTAGAGGGAGATTTTAGAGACTTATAGGAAGTTTACCATTAAAACATATACTTAATGGATGTTTATTAAAGTATTCTACTATTTTACAATTAAATAAATTCATGTTACAACTTGCTGACTGCTTAAAATGAGTAGGAATCAGAAAAAAAAATGTGTAAAGAAACAACTTTTCAGATTTTAAAATATAATTAACCTCCGAAGACCCAGCTATGAGGTTTTTTTTCCCATGTTTGTGGGAAAGAGTTTCACATCTTTATTTTTGTAATTATGATTTTTTTTTTAAAGCAATCCACTGCAAAGGACATTAATTAAAAAAAATAAAATGAAAACTGTATCTGAAAAGAATGTTGGTGTTTTAGCTCAAGACAATTTTTTCATGCAAAAAAAAAAAGCAGAAATGTGTTCTGTCCTGGGTCTCAGGAGGTTAAAATGACACATAATAACAGATAAGAATGCATCTTGATGCAGAGGTTTCCATTCTTTTTCATCTCAGGAGGACTTTGGCATCTCCAACGGCCCAAACTTTCTATATCGTCTAGATTTTTGCTGACTCATTTCCTGCCCCGACGAATGTTAAAGGGACTTCGATAAACGCACAAATCAGAGATAGAATGAATAAATGTCAGTCATAACCGGCCAATTATGGTCAACAATAAAACTTCCAAATACTAACAAAGAAGAGACAAAACAATTCACATGTACAGAAAAAACATGATTGGTTTAATTTTCCATTCAGCTAGTTTTTTATTTGCATTTTCAGTTGGTGCATAAAAAAGTCCAAGTGACAGTTGACACATAAATTCATAACAGATGCAGGTTCTTATGAAGATGATCAGGGTGAAAAATGTCCAGAATTAAACCAGTAGGATCTGCCAGAACTGTATGACACAGATAAAGGGTACAACTTCATAATATGTGGCACTAGGTAAAAGACTTTAAATTATAATTGTTGTGGACTTTTGCCTTTTTTCTATCATTCGCTGATTTATTTCATCCTCTTTTCACTGTCTTGTATTTTCATTTCTTTAGACACTTAACTTTTGTGTCAGTTTGTATTCTTGTGGTTCCATTTTTGCGTAGAACTGTCTATCGCTATGCAATATTTAGTAGGAAAAATTCATTTAAAATTTAAATAACAAAAAAAGAGTAAATGTGGAAATGCCCAAAACAAACCAAAAAAATCTTGCAAAATATTGCACAGACGTCTTGACATTTGGGAGGACTGAAAATCTGAATGTGAATTGTGAATTCCTATACTATAATAGTGTAATGAATTTAACTCACAACCCAATAAAAATAGGTCTTTAACCCATTTTAGGTCCAAACCCCATGTTTGAGAGACACTGATTGGAAAAAATTAGAAAAGATAAATATATAAGGGATCAAATGTAATACATACTGTTTGTTGCCCAAGTGGGTAAATGGGTGCAATGTTATATAATTTATAGAGGATTATTCTGACTTATGCATGTGTTTAAATAGTATTTTAAGGTCACATCTGGTATCTGTTTTAACTCTGAACACTATTGAATGTTTAATAACTTAAAACCAATTTTATTTCCACATTAAATCTTAAAGAGTAGAAAGAAAGAAAGAAAGAAAGAAAGAAAGAAAGAAAGAAAGAAAGAAAGAAAGAAAGAAAGAAAGAAAGAAAG
>JAPTYQ010000015.1:25301315-25311481 GCA_029814465.1 Ostorhinchus cyanosoma | reverse complement strand
ATGGAGTTGGATCAATGACAGTGGATGGAGACACTTGGTTTATGTTCAGTTAATGATAGATTTTACTGAAAAAGTCTCTTTTTCTTCAGTTTTGGATATAATAACCCTAACTTTAGTCTGAGCTTTTATGAACATTTACATGATCAGTAAATTAAATATAGAAAAATACCAAATTTTTCCTGAGAAAATACAGAATACAGAGGATAATATTCTAATAAATTGTGAGAAATTACTTAAGAAAATTTAAATAGAGAGAAAATAATAATAATAGTTGCACTGGGTCTTTATGGCTTGATAGAATACATCTGCTACTGGTGAACATCATCTTATCTGCCTTCGTCAAGATCATATATTTACATCAGCGCCTCCATTTTTATTCATGAACGTATGTGTCCAGAGCTGAATCTTTTATTTAAACACACATGTTCTCCACAACAGGTGGCCCCAAAGATCAAGGCCATGATGATGGAGTCCGGGACCACGATGGTAGGTTACCAACCACAAGGAGACAAAGTCAACTTCTTCCGCATGGTCATCTCTAACCCTGCTGCTACCAGGTCAGACATCGACTTCCTCATTGAGGAGATCGAACGTTTGGGACATGACTTGTAAGAGCCGCATCTGTATTGTGAAAACCCTTCCTTTTCCTGAATCTGAAAAGCCTTGAGTTTGGCCTTTGTGTCCCCGTCGTCTCATAAAGACATTGAGATTTTTAGCTTAGAGGTCTTTTCTGGCAATGCACAACAAGCAAATCGCCCTGTGTGTCTCTCGTTTGTCTCTTCTGTGTTTAGCAGTGACGACATACTGTATATTTAACAGGTTTGCACATGAGGTTATAGAGTAAAAAGGATATAAGTCGAAAACCTATGAGAATCCCATAAGCACACTGGTATTCTTGCCAAACCATATGAAAATAAAGCGATATTTCAGTCAACAGACGCCCTTCAGAATAAAGCATTCTTTCTTTTCATGTAAATACAACGAGGCAAGAATATCTGAGCACTCGAATGCGTCTGTCAATAGCGACAAGCGTCATTTTACCGTCGTACTATTTAAAGATCAGTCTAAAAACGGAACAAAACCGTATTTTTCCACATGTGATGGAGACCTCGACGCATTAACATAAACAGTATTAACTGAATATATATGATGTACTGACTGTTGGTGCTCCGTGTTGTCTACATAATTATCAAAGCAGATGCACCGCACATTGTATCTTAGCTGTTATTTCCCTTTGATATTACATAGGTGGAAATATAGAACACAGTCACTGTAACAAGAACTGTACTCGATTGCTGTGTTTTTAGAGATTTTTGTGTAGACTGTGTATAGTATTGTTACATTGCCTTTGTGCCAAATGTGTCCTAGTTTTACAGTGATAAAATCCTATATGTAAATCAATCATACAGTATAGTATGTCATAGATTAATCACTTTATTTATATGAAGAGATTATAATTGTGAATAGGTTATCTGCTTTTTTGTTCCATTTGTAATGTATCCTACCGCATATTTGGACACTGCTGTATAAAATGTTTTGAATAACATCTTTTAGTGTATTTGTGAACCAAAGAAGGGTCGCGTTAACATTTGATCATATACATTTGCCATTATTATCCCTTATGGATTGGATTCAGATGTTTATATAAGAATTTTAGCAGCCATAAATTTTGTGCAATCTTGTTGTGTAACCGTGCAATGTCATTGTAATTCATCGACTGAATGTTGTTGAGATACATCTAGATGCTGATGCTTCGTTAAAGATGACAAGCACAACGCTAAACCACGACACTGGGGCGGCTTTTATTCTAAAGACATATGATTGTTGGTATTATAACATGTTAAATGGAGTAAAAAGTATAATATGCAAAGTTTTGTTTGTTTTTAACACGCTCACTAGAGCTTGGATTACTTTTACGTTGAGCAAAAACAATACGAGACATGGGGATATTTATCACTTTGGCTTGAAATGCACAGTGTTTGCTACTGTTATAAGGTTTTACTGTACATTCCTGAATTAGTGGGATGAGACGTCCCTTGTCAGATTCAATGTAGGCACTTTAACCTCATGCCACCATCTGCAGAGTTTTAACTGTTGTATCCACAACGCTAATAAAGACATGAGCTGTAGAACATCTGTGGAAGGCATCGTCGCAGTTTTTTTTTTTTTTAGCCTAAGTTGGCCAATAAATATGTAACACTGATGTGAGAGCGTCTGAGAGATGACTTACCTCCACAGACACTCAGCCTCCAGCCTTCACCGTTCATTTGTCACTGCCATCGACGGGCTCAGTGCATCAGGGCGGAAGGCTGCTGACAGTCACAACAGATGGGAAGACGGTCTGTATGTGTCCAGCCTTTAGACAAATACATGCAAAATAAATGTATATATGGAGAAAAATTCACAATGTGGTTAAATGATAAATCAATCTCAGCGTGGTGGCGTTATCCGGTTGAATTTCAACATTCACGACCAACATTATCCGTCCGTCTTTTCTCTTTCCTAACGCACATTTTACCAATGCACCTGGCTGTCATCGTCCATTGGTCAGATTAATCACCCTCAAGGGACTTTTTATTGGCTGATCATCTCACAGCTGAGATTTCACGACCCCCCCACCCACCCCTCACCCCCCTTCCCCTCCCCTAGTGCCAATTCCTTCACTCCTGTCATTACTCACACTTTTAAGATATTTATCATAAAACGCATTAGACTGTGCTCTCTTAACATTTTTTTTCCGAGGAGCCTATTTCGACGCTCTGCCTGGCTGCATTTTATTTCGACACAGCCGTAGAGGAGCCGGCTGTTTCTCTCCTTCCCCATCCTCCACCGGGTGCCGCTTCTTTGTTTCATGGTTCAGTGCAGCGATCATTACAGACCTGGTGTCACAGGCTGCTTTGTAAAGTTACAGGGAACAGAGGATTAAAGGAATAACCACTCATAATAGGGTAATAGAAATAATAACCCTTGACTCTTTGCCCCATCTGAGGAGACAAGGAGCGGTTTTTTTTGTTTGTTGCTTTAAGACCTGCACTGTCATTGAAGGTTAAATGTGCCAAAACATAATGATATGGCTAATTTGGAAGCAGGTGTTGGGGAATCTTACAATGATTAAATGCAAATGAAACCAGGCCTTCGACTCCTACTGTGTCACAGTCTAGTGGCTCTCAATATGTGAACGAATGGCTGCCCAAAGTAAGTTACATAATCGCAGCAGACCATTAATCAGTATATTCAGTATATGCACAATGTTGCATCTAATTACTGAAATCAATGAAGATTTATGTGACGAGAGCTAATTTGCTCTATGCTTTATTAGGATTGCTTTCCAGCTTTGGACCTGGTGTCTGTTATAGGCCATAAAAATCAATATCTTGCAACGGTTTCAAGGGGATCATCGCTTTAATTAACCATCAGTATCTCTGTCAGTTCCAGTTAAAAGATAAACGTTGACGGATAAGACGAGTGAAACAATAAGATGCAGAAGGTCTGGGCTTTTCCTGCAAACACCAGACTGTGAAACACTTAATGTCTGTCTCTGGACGACTTTTTTCACCCTCTGTGGAGTCAGCTCTCATTAGAAGACTGGTACAATTATTGAGCTCACTGCATTATCGTTCCGCTCTGTTCCTTTTACTTCCACAACACACTGTTTTTTTCTTTTTTTGGGGGTTTTGTGACATTAAAGCCAAGTTTCCCCTCTCACAATAGGTCGCTGACCCATCTATCCATCCTCAGCTGTTTTACTCGTCTCCCTTATACATCTATGACTCTTGTCAGTGGTTTCCTGATGAGCCAAATATATCTGCCGCCCATGGGAATCACTGCCACATTAGCTTCCTGATAGATACTGACGTTCCCATTGTGTAAGGCAAGTCTAATGAAATGATTATGATGATATTGACTGCAGGCCGTTTGCCAACCCCCCCCCCCCACACACACACACACACACACATCCTCCTCTTTCTTCTTTTCTTCTCTACACACCATTCATATGAGCTTCACAATCTTTCCAGTTCAGACTTAAATCACAGTTTTATGTTTCTGTGCTGAATTTCTACAACAATCAATGCATTTTTTCCCCAAGTTCCAATCAAACAGCAGGTCCGACTGTCATTAAAACACTGATAAAAGAATCAATTGTACCACCTTAAGGTCTCTGACTTCTAAAGTAATTATAATGGGTTACAATTATCTCAATAGCCTCCTCTTATTGACCGCACGTCCAAAGCTTGATTAATCCTGGCAGAAAGTAATTTTTAAGCAGGAGATTAGTAACTTGCCTGCCTCCATGGCTGGGGTGTGTAAAGCTAATGTGGCGCTTGTTAAAGCTGAAGGGCTGCTAGTAAATGTGTCTGTTGGACATTTTCTAAAGGAATTAGCATGAGGCCGGGAGCAATTACACTGCAGCAAACCGAGTTTGTGTGTGTGTAGTGATTACTATCATGCATGCTAAATGAAGAAAACAACCTCCAGCACATGATGGTAATGTACTGCTGCAAATGAAATACGATCAGTGAAATGTTTCAACTGTTCTCTGCATGTTTGTCTCTTTTTCTTTCTTTAGCAGGAGCTGGTCAGGACAGAAAACGTTATGTATGTCCGCTGGTGCTGAAATTAAAATGATAAAACAACTACACCTAACATCAATCAGACACTGCAATATCTCATTATATTCAATAACATGTGCAAGATCTGTTTACCGTTTACAGTCTCTCACATTATTTTCACACTATTTATCTTCGCCTATCTACCTTCTCATCACAATTCCACTATTTCTCATGTTATTGCACTATCTAATTTTTTTTTTTTTTTTTTTTTTACAAATACTCTTATTTTGAAATGTTTTACTGTTAGTCTTTTCAGTCTTCGCATTGAACCTGCGAGCTTTACCTCAGTTTTGTTGTACTTGGTACAGACAATAAAGATATTCTGATTCTGATAAACAACAATGACGCGGTGCCGGACTCTCCTGTTGTCATCTGAACACCAGCTCAGAGCACAAAAAAACGTTTAAGTCAGCATGGTGCATGTGTTTATTACAAAACCTATTCATCTTGCAAAAGGAAAAAAAAAAAAGACCTTTTACCTAAAAGTGGTAATAACAGCACCCTCACTATTCCAAGATACATTGTACTACAGACGTTTTAATTTCCAGCCACCTCTTTGTTAATGTTTTCTGCTTCCTCCGACTATGTGCATGGTGGTACAAAAGCCTGAACAACATTTCTTGGAAACTTTAGTTGTAAATTCCTTGAAGGGCCAGAGAGGCATAAATCTGAGCAAGCTTTCCACAACTGAGGAACAATGATAGCCAAGTTTTAAGGCGTCAGCAAGCTTCTGCAGAAATACAGAGTTTATTTATCTGCCCCATGAAGGAGTAAGTGTCACCGCCTACAGTATATTTCCCACTGATAGTAAATAACATGATATGAAGATCTGTTGGAACAATAAATGCCTTGAATCAGTGCAACACTGATCAATAAATAACTCAAGAAGGAATTACTATCGTACTAATTGTAATAAAGCATCAACGTATTAACTGTCGTGTATTTATGATCTTCTTGAGCTGTTTCCAGGTCTTCAAAGAAACAAGGACACAGGAAATGAGTTTTCTCTTCAATCACATGATCTTTGGAAATAAAATATAAATACACTAAGATGCTTATTTCAACACGACTTCAGTGTCTTCATTATAAATATTCATGACCAAGAAGAAATGGGTGGTTCTTGTAAAATGTCATCAAATTTGCAATTGTTGATGTGTTAAGAAGAGACTATATACAGTCGCTGAAAGAATTATTAGACCACCCTTTGTTTTCTTTCATTTCTTGTTCATTTTAATGCCTGGTACATTTGTTTGTATAGTTTGGACAAATATAATGATAATGATATTTTTTACATCATATGTGTGAGTGAAATTACCAGATTTGAGTCAAACCACAGTTGTATCAGTTGGATTTATGCAGTATTTTTACCTAAAAGCAGTGAGTGAATAAAACACCAACCTCTATAAATATTTATACTGTAATGTTCAGTAGGTTTCTTTAATTAGAATTGGCATCAGATAATATCTTTTAGTATATCAAAGCTGAGGTATCCATGTGAATATTGAAAAATTTTACTGAGCATTAGCCAAAAAATAGTGTCTCGCATATAGTTGCAGAAAAAATTATTAGACCACCCTTGTTTCCTTCAATTTGTTGTCCATTTTAATGCTTGGTACAACTAAAGGTACATTTGTTTGGACAAATATAATGATAACAACAAAAATAGTTCATAGTAGTTTAATTTCAGAGTTGATATCTAGACATTTTCCATGTTTTCTTGATAATAACAAAAATCACTTCAGTTCTTACGTTAATATCTATATCATTGTACTAATAAAAACAGTGCTTTTATTCATTCCATGTTTTCTTTTCTGTCTGTTTTAGTCACATGATACACACAGGAATTAGAACTTGATTGCATAACCATTGTTTCTGAAGACATTTGATGGTCTAATAATTTGTTCTGTATAGTCAAGCCCATACATTGACACAAATTTTGTGATTTTTGCCTCTACACCACCACAGATGATGTTATAAAAAGTGTTTTCTTTACCAAAAAAATGCTGAAATCATCCGTTTTTATTTTCCTCGATGGTCTCTCAGGCCTCTTCAAAAGTGGATTCTTTCTCTTTATGACTGTACAAAGTTTTCACTATATTTTGTTTAGATTTATTTTGTTTTTGCAGTCGAATAATAACCTCCTTCCCTTATACTGACACCTTTTCAGATCTCATATTGAGAATTTTAGTGACAATGGTGGAACTTCATCTAAAATGGTTGCAATTCCTAAACAGGTAATGCGTTATTTTTGTCAAACCTCTTGAGTTCAAACTAAAAGTCCACACTTCAATCACATCTTCGCTACTTCATGTCAAATCCACTGTGATTGTGTACAGAGGCAAAAATATAACACTTGAGGCACTGTCCAAACACTTATGGAGTTGATTGTATGACAAAAATAGATGAGGAGTCTTATAACATTCCAGGGTTTGACTTTTTCTTCTAACATCTTGAACTAATGCTTAAAAATATCTGCATCATTATTTCTCTGTCACTGTTTTGGTGGTGCCGTATTGTGCATTCTGCATATTTTTATGTACACTTTCACTGTTAACTGCCTGATTTAATGACTGTCCTTCTGTAGAGTTGTCTTCATCTTGATGTTATTTCCTGTGATATAAATTTAATTTGAGTAGTATTCACCATGTTACACTCCAAATATATTTATTTATTTATGGTTTTATCTGAACAAGTGTGCAGTTTATTGTCAAATTATCATCCCACGTGGTTTCCAGAGACAGGAAATCAAGGTGAGCTCTAGCGAACACTGAGACTGACAGGATAAGTGATGATTGATGAGGAGAAACACAACCCTGAGCAAGTTTACGTCAAATTATTTGATAAGACCCTCTGAAATACGGAGATATGCCATTGCATATACTTGAATCTTCTCTTGAACCCCTTGTTTTTTATAGCATCGATGATATCCATTATTATCAGCACTTGATCACAGAGACAATTTTATTCTTTCGCATGTCCCCTGGTCCATGTTCCTGCTCTGACACGAATAGGTGAGTGAATCAGAAGAGGATGCTGGGAAATAAATGAGAAAACAACTGTTAAAGCTAAGGTTGATAATTGCTTAGATATGGATAATGGTTAAAGCTGGAGACTTTTTAACACATACACTACATATACCTTATATGAAGAAAAGCAGATTTCAAAGGTGATTATGATTGAAATCAATACAAATTTAACCCGTAAGGACCCAAACATCCATTGTCGACTAAAAGCATCTACTGATCTAAAATGTTTAATACCTGTTGATCCATTAATCCTATCAATTCATGTAAATAACTGATGTAAAATGCAGTTTGTCATGTTTTCATGGTCATTAGATATGACCCATTTGGATGTTCAGAGGCTCTGTAGTGAACGTGGAAACACGGTCATCTTCTACAACATTGATTCACCAGTAAAACCCCTCGAGTTGTGGGATGGAGACACTGGGTTTATGTTCACTTAATGATAGATTTTGCTGAAAAAGACACTTTTTTTCTTCAGTTTTCCTTGAATTTACTCTGAGCTTTTTTGGAACATCAATATGATCAATTAATTAAATATAGGAAAATAGATGATTTTCACAAAAACAAACAAACAAAAAAAAAAATACAGAGGATCATTTTACAATTAATTGGGATAAATCACTTAAGAAAGGTTAAATATAGAGAAAAATTCATTTGGGAACTGACACAAAAGTAATATTGGGTCTTTATGGGTGAAGTTACTTATACTTTACTTCAATATTTGCATTTCCTGCATATTTTGACAAATGTATTTCTTACTGAACTACATTTGTCCGATAGCTTTAGATATTCTTGAAATTCCAGTTTTCCATCCTCTGTCCTCTGTAGCAAAAACAATACATCTCCAAAAGTGCAGAATTGTAGTATTTGTGAAACTGAAGGATAAAAGCGCTGCAGTTAACAGATTCCATCCTTAGGCTAAATTCTTGATTCTCTGACTATAACACAGAAGGAAGCACCACAAAAATATACACAATACAGGATGATACAGATGAATATTAGGTTTTAAGCTTTACATTTCATTCTGAACATTTTCTGGCATGTAAAGGCAGATTTTCTTTTTCTGTCTTTTAGCTTATGAATGAAATATGGGGAATTAGATTTTGTAATTTAGTTACAAAATGGGACACATTTAACTGTCAATCTAACTTTAATCTGCCTGAATGCTCTCTTAAACAGTAGGACATTGAATAATATGTGCATAAAAATGGACACATTACATTATATTATATTATATTATATTATATTGCCTATTTGTATACAGTTGATGGATTATGTTTAGAATATCAGGACCAGTATAGCTCATGGACTGGGTGGATCAGTAGGTTTATTCAGACTGTTTTAAAAGCCTTAATGTGCAGATGATTTTATTAGATTTTTTACTTTGTGGTTTTTCATTTGTGGCTCAGGCTTTTCCAGCGGAAGTGCCCTGAACCAGGAACCGCAGGAAACAGTGACATGTTCGGACGGGGAGGCGGCTGCTAACCACCGGAGCTCAGCCACACATCCAGGGGACACATGGGAGGGTCTCAGAGCATCGAGATCCCTGGCGGAGGGACCGAAGGATACCATGTCCTCAGAGTAAGAGCTTTTTTTATGTCCTGCAGAGACGCAACTCAGCGGAAACTGTCGAGGAACGCACCGTCAGCTAGCGCCAGTACTAGCAACTTTTTATTCAATATTAACAAATAATTCAATAAAACAGCGACTGGAACAGGTACACAGATATCTGCTAACCTAATAGTTAACGGTGCCTGCGTTTAAGCGAGGGTTTAAAGCTTTATTTATGCGTTTACATCTCTGAATGAACGCTCATATGTGTGATGTTGTGTTTACGACAGACTCCGCGATTTACGCCCATCACAGGTTTACGGGTTTTATCAGTGACACATTATGCAGCAAGAATTTTATGTTAGAGATACTCTTATAATTTTTGTTGAATATTTAAAAACAATATATTTTTATATATGTATTCAGCCATATGGACTCGACTAAAGCAAATATTTGACATTTCTTCCATGTTGTTAGACTTGAACAGTTTCCAGGATATAAAAACTACCAGAATAACCAGTATGACCAGTACACCTGCTTCAAGACATGACATGTTCAGTTAGGAAACCGGTTATTAAAAAAAAAAAAAAACTTTCCTTAACCTTACTATTCTTATATAAACCTTTTCCCCCCACATAACACCTAAACATTAAAACAATAGTTATTTTTTCTTCAACACATTTCTTGAATCCACTAATTAGTTGAAGGTCCTTGAATATGTAAAAATTCAGTTTTCCTTTTGCCTCTGGTTACTGAAAAGTGCAAAACACACATTTACACACCCACAGATTTAACACATTCTGTTAATCTCAAAATGAACTTATTAAGAGTCTTTAGTGAAGTTCTGAAGGTTCTTGTAGTCCCACAAAAAGTGCTGTTACACTGGAAAAAGCCAAATCTTCCCAAGTGTATTTTTCTCATTTCTTGTCAAAATATCTCATCACACTTAAAATAAGACATAATCACCTAAAGAGTAACT
>JAPTYQ010000015.1:25278878-25291236 GCA_029814465.1 Ostorhinchus cyanosoma | reverse complement strand
CGGTTTGTCCGTCAGTTCCAACCCGCCTACTTCCATTAACTCTTTACAGACAGGTAACCAGCATCTGTTCATAAACTCAATTTACAAATCTGACATATTCACTCATTTATTAATACACTGGAAAAAATGACCCTCTAAGAACAAGTTTAAAAAATAATAATAACATTGCTTGAATTAAGCAACAAAACCTGCCAATGGAACAAGTGAATAATGATTTTCCAGATCTATTGTCTATAAACCAGTTCTTATATCTCACTGAAAAGTTACTCTTTAGGTGATTCTGTGTTATTTTAAGTGTGATGAGATATTTAGGTATTTAAAAAAAGAATGACTCCATATTTTCTTCTCAGTTTTTGGTCGTAGGAGAACAGTTTACACCAAATATACTCAACTGAATTTCCTCAAAGATTTAGATGAACATGACTTCAGTTTCTATTCATTATTGTCTTGTTAAATAAATGGATATAAATTGTGTTTTAGGAGTTCCTACTGTCCCTCTACCCAGTCCCGGCCCCTCCTCCTCTTCCTCACAGAGCCTTCCTCTCTCTGTTAACCCCCCCTCTGCACTACCAGGTTAGTAGACAGTATTTGTTTCATATATGACTCGTTGCTGCCTCATTATCTAATTATAACCGTGTTGTTCACAGGCTTAATGCCGTTACCTGGAGGTCTTCCACCATTTCCTCATTTACCAAACTTAAACATCACTTTACCTGAAGTGGGCCAAGTGTTGCCACCTGGGGTTGGATTTCAACATCCAGGTATTATGAATCCTCTTATCTCTCTACATTAGGAGCTTAGGGTTGAAATATGGAGATATTAGAACGACTCTTAGCTCAGTTTCATCATTTTTGACACTTAGTGAAACTTTTCTTTGTTCTTTTCGTCTGTGCTGCAGCTGCCCTTTTACAGGATGTGCTATTGCATGCCGTACGTGTAATGGGACACGCTGTTTTATAGCTCTGATATTATCAAGTATTGAGAAATGTCGTGTTATTTAGGGCCAAATTTCAACAGCTTAGGAGTAAATCTCATCAGTTTCAGTGCTTGCAGCACACAGCCGTGGTTTGTAAATCATTTTTATCAGTGATAGTACGCTAACAGACAACTTCAAGCTCTGATAAATAGGTTTATTTTTTACATCATATAACGGGTGTGAGTGAAATGCCAGATTAGAGTCAAACCCCAGTTGTATCAGTTGGATTTATTCAGTATTTTTTACTTAAATGCCGTGAGTGAATAAAAAACCAACCACTAAATATTTACACTGTAATGTGCAGTAGGTTTCTTTAATTAGAAATGGCATCACATACCTTTTAGGATATCAAAGCTGAGGTATCCATGTAGGTACTGGAAACTTTTACAGAGCATTAGCTGAAATATTAGTACTGTCTCACACACAGTTATGGAAAAAAATATTAGACCACCCTTGTTTTCTTCAATTTCTTGTTCATTTTAATGTCTGGTACAACTAAAGGTAAATTTTTTTGGACAAATATAACAAAAATAGTTCATAGTAGTTTAATATCAGAGTTGATATCTATCCATTTTCCACGTTTTCTTGATAATAACCAAAATCACTTCAGTTCTTACATTAATATCTGTCATGTTTTCTTTTGTCTGTTTTAGTCACGTGATACACACAGGAGTTAGTACTTGACTTTTGATGGTCTAATCATTTTTTCCATGACTGTATAGTTAAAGTTGAAGGACATACGTCACTGAATTAAGAGCTGAGAGAAACATGAAAGGAGGCTTTAGGCTTGAGGATGGAGATCTCAGATGTTCCTGGTATCTACTGGAATACCAGCCCCACTCACTGCAAAAATCCAAATCTTACCGAGTGTATTTTTCTCATTTCAAGTTAAAATATCTCATCACATTTACAATAAAGCAATCACTTAAAGAGTAACTTTTCACTGAAATATAAGAACTTTTTTTAAGACAGTAATCTGGAAAATCTTATTTCAAGAAATCTTACCAAGATAATTTTCACTTGTTCCACTAACAGATTTTTTTTTTTGCTAGAATTAAGCAAAAAAATAAATAAAAATCTTGAATTGAGCAAAAAAATAAATAAATTCTGCCAATGGAACAAGTGAAATTTATCTCCTTTTCCAGATCTATTGTCTAAAAGTAAATTCTTATCTCACTGAAAATTTACTCTTTAGGTGATTATGTCTTATTTTAAGTGTGATGAGATATTTTAACTAGAAATGAGAAAAATACACTTGGTAACAGTTGGGTTTTTTTCCAGTGCTGTCGCCTGCACTGACTAGCATAGAGTCAGGGTGGAGCAAACTGAAATCCACTCTCAGATGGTCAAACCCTCCTTCCTAGACCTACTTTATCGTACCTAGATAATCACAATCAACCCGCAAAACTGTAGTTTGTTAGGGGTGATGATGAACCCACTCCTGAGCTGACCTATCGTCCTGGCCTCCCTTTGCCGCAGCAGCTGTCCAACAGTATTATATTCTCTATCCTTACTTCATGAATGAGTCTTGATGTCCATAGGGGGATCCGGACCCGGTCTCCCAGACTAAAGTCAGTGATGTTACCAACTGAGCTATCCATCCTGAACATCCATGAAACACCTGAAATTGAAATTTTAACAGGATTATGCCAGTTACTACATCTAGGTTCACGTTCTTTTCTTTTTTTATATATATATATATTTTCAATTTCCATTTTCAAATCCCTGCTTTAATGTAACATTTTCACTCTGACTTCTCCGGTTGAATCACATAAAACTCTGACTTGGTACCAGAACAGCAGCAGAATCTGTGTGTGTTACTCTGCAGGTCTCCCCCCTCTCAACCTGCCCGGTGTGATCCATGGAGTCACTCTGCCTCCGTCTGACTTTGTTGTTCCTCCAGTGTCTGTCAACGCTCCTGCTATTCCACCTGACAACACGTCCCCCTCCTCAACTATCCAGATGAGTTCCTCGACGGAAGCCCCCGTGAGCACCTCTGAATCGATAAATATCACAATGTCTATGGACTCTTCTTAACACAGAGCACCATCTGTCATTGCTGTCTTACGCTCAAAGTCTTTACATGGCATTACCAGTCGTTTAGCTAAACCACTGAGTTGACAAATTGCTCCAACACATATGGTCAGGGTGGGGCTGCTTTAACACACCGCTGATTTCACAGCAAAAGTCAGGTTTCCCAAAATATGTGAAAAAGCAGCAGCAGTTCTGCATCTTAAAAGCAGCAAAATTAGTCTCCTAAAGAGGTTTATTAAGTCAACGTAGGTGAGATTTTTAAAATTTACATAAAAGTGAGAAATACATTTGAGCCAGATGACTTGTCTTTGTGATTTTCTTTGCATCTCTAAGGATAAAACTACTGAAGATCTTGATGGGGCAGTATCATAAACTTGGCAGTTTCCTTTAGAAGCAGGTTTGCTTCCTGGATCGCTGTAGCCAATTAATGTATTAACAGTTTTGTACAAAAGAATTATTTGTATGTACAGTGAGACATCTTATCTTGATTAAACAGAATTTTCTCAATGTCAGTCTCTGGTCATATGTTAGTATTTTATCTCATGTTAATTATTAAAGGGGGGCAGGCCTGTATACATCTGCAGTACCAAACACAGCCACTGAGTGTCAGTATAATTTCATGAAATAAACAGACAAGCAGATTCAGTCCTAAAATCTCAAATTGTTACTCTTGTTCATTTCCTCGAGGCTGAAACGAATGAGATGAATGTCAAATGAAATTATTCAACAGGAGAAAAACGTTTCCTGGTGATTTTTTTTATTCACTCTTAGCGGAACTGTACAATTTGTACCCTAATCGGAACATACAGCCCTTGAAAAAGTAAGAGCAAAGCAGCAAAATGAAACCAACCCAGGAATCTAGTTTTACATGGGGGAATTTTAACTATTTGTACACATTACTGCTGCAGTTCAAAGTTTGAAAATTCACCTGTACAGCATATACAGCTTCCAATTTATCTGTTAATTATTATTCCTGCATAGGATTTTACACATCGCCATTTTTCTACATTTGGTTATTTTGTGCATTTAACATAAGTATGCTGCCCCGGTCTACATGTCACTAGATGCCACTTGTATGCTACACATTACATTCTCATGGCTAAGTAACTCAAATTAAAGCCTAACATTTGTGAACACAAAACATACAGCCAAATCAATAGTGAAACCTTTGTAGTTCTACATAAGGATGACAGCCCTCTCCTCACAGTAAATTTACTTCTAGCAGCTGAATCATTTGCACTCTGGCAGGACTGTGTTTTTAATCACAACACCAGGCTGCCACGTCTCCCTTCGGCCCTTTAAGGCTTTATCCATCCACAACATCTGAACAGTGTCCAGTCACATTTTCTTCAAGCTACGTTGTCAGTTTCAGTGCTTACGTCAGACCCTCAAAAACAGTCTGTTTATTTACCCATGTCCTTTAAACCTTCCTCTCACTGTCCCTCCGTTGATCAAGCCCTGGTAAACGAGTAGAAGCCCATCACAGGTAGGAGGAGGCCAGGTGAGCTCTCCACACTGGTCTCCTGCTCCTCCTGCTGCTGGCTTTGTTCTCCCATGAGCCTCTATGGTCATGGAAGCAACTTGGTCAGTTTGCCTTTCTGTCACAGTACAAGGCTATCAGTATGAGATGATACTAGAGGACGCCGGTCCTGAGCCAGCAGCGTTCATCTGCAGGTTTCCAGAGGAGCTTGACCTTCGCATGTGAGGGAGCAGGTACGGGTCACTTCCCAGCTGGTGAACGTCGATTCGGTCCTCCTTCCTGTACGCCAGGCACCGCCTTATGAAGGCCTGGGGATGAAGGGAACAGGATTCATAATCTGAAGGCCATTTGGTCATGTGAAGATGCTTTTTGCTTCATCATACAAGACGTCTTTTTAAACTGTATGTATTCAATATAAGAGGATTCCTAAACACTTAAAAGAGAAATCTTGGAAGACTGAAACTTAAAAAGTGCATTATGAATTGCTAAAACACCTACATTTTCTACTGCTGCATCAGTCAGGTATGGAATATCTGAATGCTGTAGCTTCCAAGACGACGTCACTGATCGCAGCTAACACCGACTAGTAAATGTGAGCTAGTTCACAACACATTAATCATTACCTAACAGGCACAAACAGTCATTTGAGCATTTTTGAGTAATTTGGGGATTTTTGTTCACTTAAATTTTTCTGCTTTTATTTCTGGGAATCTCCCTGTGTAAACACATTGATCACTTACAAAACAGCTCTCTCCCATCTACCTAACAAATAGCATAGCATTATCATGATATTAATTTGACAACTGGTCACCAAATATTGTTAGGACCACTGTTTTGAGTCCTGATCATAGGTTTTTGGAAAAGCAGCTTTAGTAGATCACATACCTTAGCTTCATTACTGGCAACAGGCTTAACGGGGAACTGTACATCTGTAGCTTTGAGTATGGTGTTCTCCTGAAGGATGTCCTGTTGGGACTGATTGTGGCCAAAAGGCTGTAAAGAAAAACAGTGCTTTATCATCCAGCTGCTATTACAGAGGGAGAAAACTGTTATGCAGTGTGTGCTGCATGCCTTACCTTCCTTCCATACAGACATTGGAAAAAGATGACACCCACAGACCACACATCCACCTTATTGGAAATCTTTGGAGGCTCTTTACCGACCACAAAACATTCAGGAGGCAAGTACCTGGAGAGATTTAAACAGTGGCATCGGTGACTGTTTATCTTCCCCTTGTATACTTTAAGATCCTTTATACAAGTAAATGTACCAGCGGCACAAAAAAAAAACTCCATTACAAGTAAATGGTGTGAAATTGAAACTTTAATTATTGCCGAGCCGTTACGGTTGAGCTCATTTGAACTATTTTATAAAGGCGTTAAGATACAGCACCATATTCTGTAAAATCATGTTTAAGACTTTTCATGAGCCGCCTGTTTGAAGCTTTGTAATGATCAATTTCCCATTAAATCCAAGTGGGTTTTTAAAGTGTTTATCTAAGGAGGAGGAGATGTTTAAACTCAAGCTAAAAAGACTTAATCTTTTAGTTCTTCAAAAACACTGAAAAGAAACACATTTGATATGTGGCTTCCACTGAATGAGAAGAGAATTTTAAAAAAAATTGTAGTAAGAAGCATACCAAAGTAAACTACAAGTGCTCTAATTTGTACTTCAGTCCTGTATTTTAGTGTGCTTGGTATTTCTTCTCACCAATAGGTTCCTGCACCCTGTGACGTCAGGTCCATCCCATCCACGCCATAGTTGTCGTCATCCATGATTTTCGACAAACCAAAGTCAGTTATTTTAATTTCTCCACAGGCTGTTCCATCCACCAATAAGATATTGCCTTGAAATAAGAAAAAACATTAAGTCAGCACTTGCACCATGCGACATAACCTCTTCAGCTCAGTGGACAGATCAGTAATAATCGGATTTAATGCATATATTCTTAATGGATAAGATGTGTCATAGGTTGTTACCTGGCTTAAGATCATAATGGATGATAGGCGGTTTGATTTCATTCAGGTATTTTAGTGCATTCACAATTTGCATGACTATGGACCGTGCTTCCTTCTCAGACATTAGCTTATGCTGTTTCAAGTAGAAATCCAAGTCATTGCCTTCGCAGTACTCCATAACGGTGCAAAACCTGTCAAACAGAGAAAAGCATTAGAGCCTCTGCCTGACAGCGGATTAATGACAAGAGCTTTAAATGCATGAACGGAGATGCCCAAATGACTAACGTGTCTGTGTCCAGTGAGAAGTAGTCGTAAAGTTTCACAATTCGGGGATGGTCCAGCTCCTTGTGTATTCTGTACTCTCGGCATGCGTGCCTGTGGAGAGGAAGGTAATTATAGTTTGATTAGCAACCAAAGCAGGAGGCTGCAGGTGCTGTATTCTGAGCTGAGCTTATGAAGAATAACAATGCACCTGCAGCTATGTGCATCAGAGTGGCAAATGCATTACAACCCCAATTACACACTGCAGGTGAGGTTAAGGATATTTGGAAAGTTTTGGGCTGACATACTTGTGATAGTTCTCCTTCTTTTCTTCCCTCCAGTTCTTGTTGAGTTGGTGAATTTTCACAGCAGCGTAACGTTGCTCAATCAAGTCGAAAGCCTGTGCCAAACATTCACAAAAAGATATGAATTAAACATGTGTCGGGTTGTTTGCAATCTTGAGATATGGCGCTGGACAATGTGACCAAAAAATGCTCAGATTTAAATGTTGTGGATTATCATGATTTTAATACATTTTTTGTGTCTATATGAACATTACATTAATAATGAGTTTTACAATAAGAAAACGGGTTGCATTTCAAAGTTTCGTTTGGCACAAATCTTTTTACAATTTAGACATTTTTCCCTTTGATCATGAAACAACCCATTGAACTGAATTGATTTTATACAAAACCCAGGCCTACATAAGATGGGCATCCAGCAACGTACCTTGTAAACTTCACTAAAGCCTCCTCGCCCTAGAAGGTGTAAGAGCAGGTATCGCTCATTCAGCGTGGGATGGTCTTTAAATCTAAAGAAAAGAAAACAATCAGTTGGATCCAAATTACAAATATTAACAAATGCTTCAGGATTGACAATGATATTCAATATGACAGATGAAGCTATATCGAGTCAGGCTCAGTGTCGCCTGATATCTCCGCTACGACTGCGGATACCGGATAATGTTGATGCAGCAACTGTCAAAGAAATTGATTCAGACTCACTGTGAACTGTCTTCATTATTTATTCTCTTCAGCTCCCGAATGTGAAGGTTGCGCACTCTCTCCAGACGCTCCAGCTCCGCCTGGATCTCAGCTTCTTCCTATAAATGATTCAAGCGCACAAACACACAAATGCACAGAAGAAACTTCAGAGCATTGACTACAAGGAGAGAAGCTCATCAAACCCCACTTGTACACAGCTGACTAGTTCTGTATTAAATATTAAAGATCGTCTTGGTACAGAGTCTGTCAGGGCAGCCCTGTGTAGTCATTGGAAAAACAATGAATAAATCGACAAAGTACAGGCTCCCTCCACCCCTAAGAGTAATTCGCACAAAGCAACACTGGTTCAGTTCAGGAAACGAGTGAATCAGGCTGAACATATTCAATTATCCACAAAAAGAACATTCAATGACTCCAAGCAGATATAATCTCTAAATGGTGGTAAAGAGGTGAATTAACTTAAAAGAATTATTTGAAAAGCATAGTCAAGTATCCGAATTCTACACACCCATAAAATAAAATAATAAATAGTTCTATCTTCTGATGTCTAGGTTCAGTATTGGACTAACCTTCTTGAGATGTCCAAGTCGCAGTTTGAAGATCTCTTCCTGTTCATGGTACTCTGCTAGTGTCAGCCTTTCCGGGATGAGAAAATGATGGGAAAAAAAACACCATTTTTACTTAGAATGCTAAACTCACTCTTTGCTATTGTATTGATCAATCAACATTGTTACAAATGATACCAGAATAAAACAAATACTACACAGGACTGTACAACTCTGTTTCTGCCTCTGCTATGATTTCCCTAAAGTCTGGACTTACAGCTGAGGTAGGCTGGGTTTTAGAAAGGGATCACTTTCTGCTCCATTCACCGCCTTGGTTTTGCGTTGCTTTGGCTCTGAGTTTGTGGTTGGTGCTTGAGAGTTGCTGGAGGATGGAGGTTTCCTTTTGGCTAGAAGTTTCCTCTGCCTTTCAATGTCCTCTCTTTGTTGGTTTATCCACTCTTGCTGTCTGCCATTGAAAAGAGTAATCTTTGTTAGATGGTACGATTACTTTTTTTTATAAGCTTTGTTGTATTTATCACTCAAAATAGGTAGCCATCATATCTTGGCAAAATGTACAAAAGATGATAGAGTCTTAAAAGCTATGGCTTGGAATGATGGGTGGGTGGGGTTGCCATGGGGTAATTGTGGGGTTGATTCACATAATTACATAACAGTCCAGTTCAACTGCAGAGCAGCTACTCGACACTTAACTCCTAGTACATCCATGCACACAATGCAGAGTCCTTAATGTTAAAAACCATTAGCATCATCACTGAAGCAGTATTACAGAACAAAATGGATACTAGATACTGCTTGAGGGTTTCATCATGCATCTAAAGACACTGTTGTGAGTTGACTTGCTCTTTAAAACTATTCTAAGCTTTTACTGAAAAATTGCAAAAGAGAGGAATTATTTTAATACATGAAGGTCACTTAGTGCTCTGTTGATCAGTATCTAACAGATCAGACTGCTTGTATTGGACAGATTCAGGCTTTTAACAGCATTAGTGTGGACATAATCTTCTTTGAAAAATCAAAAGGGGACAACACAACACAACACTTCTTACTTCACAAGGTTTTGGAAGGCATAGCCGTCCGTCCACTGTTCTGTGAATGAGGCTCCATGTCTCACTGTAGTGAAATGGCCCAAACGTAGTCTATCCTGCATGCTCTTCTCTCGACAGGCCTGCTTCTCCTGGTTACTCTGAAGAATACAAACTGTAAGTTTGGATGTACATTACCATAGACACATCAATGACTAACAAATATATACATTTACCTTTTCTATGAGCAACTTCTTACTCATGGTGATGCACTTATTCAAGCGTTCCTTGTACTTTTCAAGTAATTTTTGTTGTTCGTCTATCTGTCTCCTGAGATCACAGTTTGCCTTTTGAGTAAAAGAAACACAAATTCAAACAAAATCATACATAAATTATCATTAAACAACAATTATTGCAAATGTTGTGTTTTGTCATTGCATGGAAGAGGATTAGGGCCACTGGAAAAAAATCCAAAACATTAAGGTCCAATATTTTTTTAAATTATTATTCTGAGAAAAATGTCAGAATTCTGGCTTTAATCTCATAATAATAAAAATATATATATTGGACCTTAATTTTTCCCCCCAGTGGCCCTAATCCTCTTCTGTAGTTGTTGAAACTGTCCACATAAGATTCAAAGTTTCAAAACGAAGCTATTTTGGAGTCAGTTTACATGTTATGACCATGTAAGAAAAAAAAATGGGGGAAATTTGACATTTTTTGCCTACATCACCCAGTATTACATCAATATTAAAATACGTAAATGTTTATAATTTTAACAGATAATATAAATATGGTTGTGTTTTATAACATTGTTTCTCTACAGTGAGTGACAGGATACAACTTTCTTCTTACCCGTAGCAAATCATCTATTCGGCCCTCCTTCTTCTCAAGGTCTAGATTCTTCGTGCTTTCAAGGGCAGCCAACTTCAACACTGTAAGGTCAGTCTACAGAGGAAAACAACAAAGGGAGTCATTTCAAACCCCCATCGAGCAATCTCAAATGCATTAAAGTCATTTCCGGCCAGAGTATCTCACCTGAACATATTTGACTGCTAGTAGCTTTGGATGTGTCATGTGGTCCCCAAAAGACAGACTAGTTGGTGAGGAGCTATTTTGTCTAACCTGGAACAGAGGATACACCAAATGTTTAAAGACTGAGGCATGTCAAAGCACTTAGAGATTCTGAGTAAGTTTCACTTACAGAGGTGCCCTGAGCAGAATGGGAATGTGAGTTCTGGGGCGAGCGAATCACTGGTGGGAGACCTCTCACAGGACTGGACCCATTTCCTCCCTGGAACTGAAAAGTAAAGCGAGGACAAGTGAGGGCACTGTGTACCACCCTTTTATGGCACAGTGCTGCTAAATTAGACAGGAAATACATTATGCATCATAAGTTGAACATGGATTAACAATACTCATCATTCACTCAGCACCTCCTTTCAGTGTGTGACAAACTGGAAACTTACATCAAAATAATCACTTATTTTGGGTCCCCGCACAATAGATTTTCCTGTGAGAAAAAGAAGGTGTGATTTTTATTCAAATAATTCACTCCTGTACACTGATAAGCCAAAAATAGCATGTATAATAAGATAGAATATGTTAATAAGTTTAACAAACACACTAACCTTGGCTGCTCTCTGATTGGATATCAGGTTTCCTTTTTCTTCCTCTGGTTGTTTCAGATTGTTTCTTCTCTGGGGTCTAAAAGAAGATGTTTCATTAAACAGTGAGTACATTCACATGCACACTATTATTCCAAGTAAGGCTGTATTCTAAATTTGACAGCTGTCACATAAACCACATACTCTGCTGGGATATTCTTCCTTCTATCTTTTTCTAAATGGAGCACTGTCCAATTACAATGTGGGGACATGATGATATTATTTATGCTTTATGAAGCCTCTTTGCATATGTATGTTGTGCATTCATAAAAATCTAACTAATCTGCAAGTTTTACTGCAGGTTGTGACCGGCAGCCCTTATTTACGTTCAAGTGGGCTAAAGACAAATATCCTCTGGCAGACATGGATTCTCAAAGAAAAATAATTTCTGGTTAGAAGGAGAAACACACCTCCTGTTTTTCAACAGGGATTCACATATGAGCAAACATCAAAAGGCAAACTTTTCCAATTAGGTGTTTCAAGGAATAAGTGGAGGAAGCTATGTTCAAACAGTGAAATATCTGCCACCAGTTGGAAACTTAGAAAAAAACTATTTTTGATGAGGGTGTGCATGACTGCATGTAAACAGGAAGATTAATGGACTATTCATTTTTGCCATATCACCAGCTTATTAAGAAATTTAGTTTTTTCAGAATAAGGGCAAACATGGAATATTTTGTACATGTGAAATGTAGTAAGTGTTTGGGATTTAAGGAGAGGGGGTGATTACAGCAGATGTTTGTACTGATCTTTGTTTAAAATCACAATTGTAAAAGCATTTAGATTCAGATTTGTTAATACACTTACTGAATATGCAGGAGAACTGCCTCTTTTCACTTCCGACCCCTATTAAGTGAAAAGAAATTAGATTTACAACAAAACTGTGAGAAAGAGCATCAGCATCTGGGGTAACAAGCTGAGTCCTTGATGAAAAATTTAACATCTATTATAAATTAGTACTCCATTACTAAACAGCCCACTTGAGCTCTTAAAAGATGAATTTAAAGTTATAAATATGCAATTTGGTCACTGATTACAGCCATTATTAACAAAATTGGACAAATAACTAGGCAGTTGTAGTTTTATACCATTTTCATGCGTGCTGGTCTGTCCTGTGTTGTCTAAAAACACCAGACTGCAACTTTTACAGACTATCCAAAGAAAATGCTATTGCACTCCTAAGTTCTATGATAATGCCCTAAAAAAAAAAAAAACACCACAGAGGCTAAATTAAAGTAACTATTGTGCAACAGTATGGAGGCAAAACATGAAAAGTCTATTATACAATAATAATAATAACAATATGTATGTTCATGGCTATTGAGGGGCAGCTGTAGCTCTTAGTTCCCTGGCATCTAGGATTCATCATATGTTAGATAATGTGGTGCTT
>JAPTYQ010000015.1:25246750-25278778 GCA_029814465.1 Ostorhinchus cyanosoma | reverse complement strand
ATGGCTATTGAGGGGCAGCTGTAGCTCTTAGTTCCCTGGCATCTAGGATTCATCATATGTTAGATAATGTGGTGCTTAAGACTGGCAACAAAGAAGAAGCACAGATATCAAATTTTACCTCTGACTCCTTGTCACTTGAGGAGCCCAAGCTTCCAAAACTATGATTTGAACATTCATTATTGGTCAAACCCTAAAAAACAACAATACAGATATGTAAATGCTAAGTATATTACATATTTCAAATGCGACAATGGTTGCACTTCATCAATATTAACATCAAGAAAAGCATTCCTTTAAAACAATTAGAAATTTAAAAAAAAATTTGCTTACTTTGGTTCCTCCACTTGTGCTGCCAGTGCTCCCCCCTGTGCTGCCGCTGACTCCACCCATAAAACGTGCCTCCAGCAGCTCCTGCCTCCGAGGGTCCAGGCTGTGCAGCTCCTCCATGGCGCCTGGAGGGTGAGCAACAATGCCCTGTTAGTTTCAGTGTTTAATGTACATTGGCTTGACTTCAGTTTTCACACATCTACAAAGGACTGGGTGACATGTCAACACAACTCAGGCCAAAATTAATCAGTTTTTATTCCACCTTTATGCACCAATAGGGAAATACGAAATGTTTGTGTTTACACCTGTGACCACTATCAGATTTACAGATAGAAATGATTATTATCCAGTTACACATTTGAATTTGTTACAACTCAAAAAGGCAGAGGAAAAGTAAAATGCATTTCTGTGCCATGAATGTTATTATCCTGAGAATCCAGGAGCAATGTCTCAACTGCAAGGCAATGATGAATGCTGTACTCCTGTGGGACTGTTACGTGAGCTCACTGTGCTTCAGTGTTGCTGCAGACTCAGAGGGGTCTGCTCACACTGTGGCTGCTCACAAAACCTGTGCTTTAATGAAACAGCCATTTTGAATGTACAAAAGGATATGGAGCCTTGGCAATATAGTCTACAGTGGATTCCAGTGGTGTTCAGGGAAGAAATGCAGACCCATCACATAATAAACCTAGAACAATACCTGTTAGAAGAGAATAGCATCATTTGTTTCCATCATCTACCTTCCTTCGCACAAAATATATAAATCTCAACACACACCAAATAATCTGCATCTTCATAATTAAAGTGAGAGCTACAGTATTCCACACACTGTGCATATCACAAAATTAGCTCAAAGAGCAACAGCCACTCATTATATGCTCCAAAGCAGACAGTGCCACCACAGGTAAACAACAGCTCACTAAACAACTCCACGCCCAAAAATATATTTTCCTGATCATATCAGTTGAAAACATGAACACCACCTCATGTTCCTGGTTGTTGAATACAATACATATATGTATGTCATTACCAACTCAGCAGAACAAGCTCTATTTTGAAGGCTCAAGTTACCAGGCAATGAAAATGTTAACAGATACACACCAAACATCCATACAGGACAGATGAAGAAAAAGAATCAGAAGAAACTGAAAGCGTTAAGCATCAAATACATATTCCAATACGTGCCACTGCGATTGAACAGATGTTATATTTAGCTGAGAACATTTTTACAAAACATCTGACTGACAAACACTGTTGACAATAAGGTAATGACCTGAAAAGTGCAACCTAGAATAACAGATAATCAATGCCTAATGAGGAAGTTAAAAGAGGCTTTCCGTTTTCATTCATTATTACTGAGTTACTGAGACAACGGTCATCGTTTCCATCACGATTAAGAGATATAAAACTCATGAAGCAATGAAGTAGAATATACGCTCAATGTTCCTTTTAGTGCTTTTATCGTGTCATTTCAGCTAGTTTCAAGTGTTAAAAGTTAACCAATAATTAATCTGGAAGGCTTTTCACTGCTCCTGCTCAGTGCTGCTGGTGTGTTGAGATGGACACGACTGTATTTAATGTTTCACTGAAAATGTTAATGGCAGGTAATAAATGCCTCAAACATGAATACATCAGTGCATGCCTGTTATCTATTTTGGAGCCTGCAAAGAACAAGCCGTTGAATTCTTACAACTCTTGCTGTCCATGTCATTTAGACCACATGCTACTCAGCAGAGACCACCTGTTAATGGCAGACCCTTGGACCGGCTTTAAAATCTGACATAAGCTGTGGTGGATTTAGGCCTGAAAACAAGACTATCAAAGACAACCTCCTGATTTTAGATATATAGGAATGTCATGCTCCTGAGGGCAGCTTTCATGAGTTAAGATCAATCATTGCATCAAACAGTTGACAGTAATACCAGGAATGTATTAATCACATGCCTCAAGTTATAGTCCTATCCTTAAATATAAGAGAAAAAATTACTGAGGTTGATCTACCATCACTGCCAACAACATAATTGCACTAAATATCACCAAGTGAGCAGCTCTTCAACTGTGTGTGGGTTAATTTGATGCACAGCCCAGTTCAGAGGGTAGACTCTACCCAGGCTATTAACCAGGGGAGGAACTTCATTTTCACAACGACATTTACACCATCAATAGGCTCTCTAGTCCAGTTTTGCATTACTGAAAGGTCAAATAAGGCTACATGCCAACAATGCAGCAGCATCTTTGGCAAACAGTTGTGCTTTGGACCATCATTAAATTTCCCGTTAAATTCACATTGTCAATACGAATCCAGCCTGAGACCCTTTCATTGTAACGTAACGATAAGATGGTGATTAACGACAAATACAAACGCACAGATCCTATGATGGTCGTTGTTGGTGGGATACACGGCTGCCAAAGCACAAAGGTTAAGGATGCTAACAGTGTGATGCACATCAATGCACTGCTTGATACCGAGTCAGTGATATAACATTAAGAAATCACCACAAAAAATGCCTCTCCTTGCAGTTAGCGTTACTGATTCATTTACACATCTATGATTAACTTGTGTTAGCTCCAGTAACGGCAGCGTGCTGGAACAAGGATGTACCGATTATAGCAGCAGTGTTGAGCACGTAAAGATTTATCGCCATTACACACCTAAGTGTATTTTGGCTCCAGCACTGGCCTGGGCACAGAAAGACGGTCCTGTGTCTTCGGTGTTGCTAGCTAGCCATACAGGCTCAATGGACTTTGGCTGACGCGTTACTGTAACGTTAGCTAGCAAGCAGGTTTCGCCACCAAGCTTTGCTCGGTCATTTTAGTTGATTTCGCTTACGTTCTGCACAAAATCACCTAGACGACCAACAAGAAAAGGTATATTCCTCTTAAAATGTTTCACGATACCTTCCTGGGCCTTCAGCACTGCCGTGGTATGTTGCTGAAAACACAGTCCGTGTTGGGGACGTGGAGAGCTGGGACCAAAGATGGCGTCCCCTCCAAACTTCCACTACTTTGGACACTCATCAAGCTACTTTTCGTGTGTGGGTACCGCAGCGCACACGGTTAATGTGTATCACTGTGGAATTAACCCAATGCCGCAGCACAGTTGATTTTACATGGGTACAGCGACCGCCGCTTTGTGAAAATGCCTAGTTATTTTCTGTTTTTAGGACACAAACCTCTTCACACCTCAGCAGTGCGTCCTGGCTCCAGAGCCACCTCTCCGTCTTCAAGTGGTAGTCGATGAAACGTCACGCATCGTGTGCAAAATTCTTATCGCGAGGGTGATACACTTTTCCTCACGGCAATGAAAAACACACGAAGGAAGGAAAAATAAACAACTGTGCAAAGTCACGTTCTCTGTTTCCCTACATGTGATACGGGGTTTTATGACGTTCAAAGTTTTAACAAAATATCATCTTATCTGAAAAAAGGAGTAAAAAAATAAAGTTTTGAGGATATCAGAAACTTATGGAAGATCATTTCTGCAAAGAAAAAAGTCTGATATGCTAAGAATAAAATAAAAGTAGAACTAATATGAATGCTATGTCTATGTTAGTATGCCTCAAATAATTCTATAATCACTTTTAATTCTAAGCTTATTAAGGCAGATGGAACTTTATTGATCCACAATGGGGAAATTCACTAGTCAAGGCAGCAACAGGATAAACTATGCACAAAAAAAGTAATAGCAATAAGTATCAAAACTCTATAGACAATATGTTATGTACCGATGTGGAAAAAAGTTTTTGAACACCCTTAAAATTGTAACAAAATTTGTGAGAAAATCTTTTTTTGTGTTTCAAAAAGTGAAGCTGCATCAGACAAACAAATGCAAATCGTTTTTTAATTTGTTTATTTTATTGTGAACAAGAGGAAAAAAATGGCAAAACTAACTTCTGGACAGTTTCAACATGTCATGCCCTGAATGCGTTTCATTATCTTGCTGAAACATCCTGTTTTGACCTCGATAGAACAGAGCATGTGCAGAAAGGAACATGTGGGTTTGGAGAATGGAACAATACTTTGCAGATTTCAATGACTTATGTCTAATTCCTGATGTAATATATTACACATGCATGGGGTGTCCCAAAACTTTCTTCCACCACTATATGCCCACAGAGTTGGAATAATTTTGTTTTCAGTCACTTTCCTCTTTTTTATCCCTGTTTCTACACATCAGTAATCACCTTTGACCAGGTACAATGATCACATACCCAGCCCCAGTTACACATTATCTATCCAGAATAAATCACATTGTCACCATCATTTCATGAGAAGAGGTAAAAAAATATTTTATTCCAACTTTATGGGCACGTGTGTTTTGTACACACACTGTATGCTGCTGTATATAGCACACTCATTTTCTACTTTTCTCATGTGTATATGTCCTCTATTGTATGTAACTTTGGCTCTCACATTAATCTCTATTTGTCGTCGTTTCACAATAAAACAAATCCCATATTTCTACCTTATAATGTCCTGAAATATATCTTATTATATCCGACGTTTTTTACTTTTCATGTGTGAAGTTCAGTCTGTTTTATTTTTTGTTGCGTACAGAATTCACAATTATAAAACCTATAAATAACCAGAAAGTCATATGCCTATGAGGTTGTTTTTCCCATCCAGTAAAACTCACTAGATACGGTTAATATAAAACCTTCATGACACAAGAATTTCGTTACATAATTTTATAGCACACAGTCGTAGCAATTATGCATTCACTCATTTGCAAATAGAAAAACAAATGAACAATTCAAATATTCATATACAAATATAAAAATGTATTTACACTTGCTGAACATAAGCCTGAGCATCATGGAATGTTAAGATGTTGAACTCGGATGCGTTTTCCTGTATTTGCTCTGCATCCACACCCGGTGCATTGCAACTTTCTTTCCTCTGTTTACTTGTAAACGTCTATCCTCCAAGTTTTGAACTTCTTCTAGTCCCGCATTGGAAAATAAATGATGAACCTCTTCTGTTGAAAAGTAAAAATACAAATGTGAATGTGCAGTGAGCAACAAGAGCTGTAGCCATGATTTTAGAAAAATCAACAAGGCTATTAACACTTAAAAATGTGATCAGACACCAAATAAACTGTTGATTTGGACATTTCATAGAATGCATTTGATCTTTTTTTATTAAATGGTTGAATTGTATATTTTGTAGCTTTTATTTGCTGCCACAAATTTATAAAATATGCACTCTACATTAAGTAAAATACCTTTTGTGAAAAAATAGACACATGTTCCATCTCCACGAGTGTAGAAATTCTCTGATAAACAGCGTCCTGTAAGACAACAATACATATTAAGTAATATAAAAATGTGTTTACAGAATATTTACAGCCACTGAGGTTAAATATATAACATGGAGGATCACCTTTCTTAAACCTGAGTTGTGAGAAATCATATCTGCCATAATCACGGAACAGAAATATCCCTCCATGTTTCAGGTATGTAGATAGTCGGTTCACAACTCCTTGCATTCTGACGATAAAATGACAGGATTAATTCAAGTGTAAAGTCATATAAATGGATTGCAGCTATGATAACCAAATAAAATTGAAAACAATATTAGTACTAGAAAAGCACTCACAGAGCGCAGACCTCCGCCAAGGCAGATCAATTCGATTCAATTTGACATCTTAATCCAGATATAATAATGTACTTTACTATTTTTTCTGGGTTTTTTTGTAAAGCAGTACAATTGAATATTCATGAAAAACCATAATAATTATATTTTAGCATTAAAATATCATTTGGGTTAAGGAGCTTCAACTTACCGGTGTATTATAACCATTATAGAAACATAAAAAAATTATATTGATAATTACTAATGCTGTTAATTTAGAGCAGCTGTAACATAAACCTTACAATGGGTGGTGGTCTAATAAATGTAATTACTATAACTAAATGGATAACCTGTGTCTTTCCAAACACATTTCTTGTTTCTGAATGAAGCTTGGTGTTTAATGGATGAACTTAAAATACTGTAAGAAACCTTTAAAAATGTTTTGAGCTGCTGATTTTCTGACATTTCTGCTTTTTTTTTTTTTTTGGACTAACTTCGGAATAGGAGATAAAATGTTCTACTTAGATGGAAAATGAGGTTTAGGTTTATTTCAGGCTTGATTCTCTACAGCAATTAATTAGAAAAACGAAAACCAAAAAAATCCAGATTTTTAATGGGTCGGGTTCTCATGAGCAATTCGTTCAATAAAAAAAATAATCTAGTCACTTGTCATAATCATTTGGGTGCCATCTTACCATTATGCTTATTAAAGAAAAAAACACTTCAGACCTTTATAGCTCATACGCACAATTCAGTTTCTATTTCACACGAGCCATGTTGATACTATAATACTGAACAGTGATGTTGCGTGCCGCAGATTTAACTCATATCATGCAGGCCTTGTGGAAATATATACATTTTTGTTAATATTCCTTATAATGTTGGATGTTTTAAATGCAGATAAAATGGATGCGCGGTTTACACGTGGCACTTAATGACACAATTCAGGCTTTACTCTGGTATATTTGGGTTTTGCAGTGACATTCAGACAAAGGCTGGGGAGAGTGAAGGTGATCTGGTGTTAAGGGGATGGGGACGGGGGCTGGCAGGTGATAAATGACATCGGGCTGTCCTATCTTTGTCTTGTAACCTTCACCTACCGCTCTGGGTGAATAGAAGAGAGCACAAAGACCGCCAGAATAACATCTAGACTCTGAGGTGGAAAGGGAAAAGAGGCCACCTCCTCACAAATGTTATGGACAAAGGCGTGACACACAGAGTCATCATAGTCTGGATGCTCCTGTGGGAGGGAAACAAAGTGAACTATGTGCATCCAAAGGGGATTCAGTGACACACAAACAACATTTTAAAACAGAGGATATGTTCACTGGTTGTATCCTAGCTGTTTTAACGACATAAAAAATTTAAAATATGCTTTGTTAGCCCTATTTTAATAATTAATAGTCGTCTGTACAGTACTTTTCATTAAATCTGTAAGGTTAAATTAAATGTTCACCTCTATAAAAGTCTTAATAATTCAGTAAGTAAACACTGCGCTCTCTATAACAGAGGAACAGAAATTAAATGTCTTATGCAACTAACATCAACAATACCAACGACATTTATAATATATGAGTTATAAGTCCTTGATCAGGAACATCTGGCTGTATATGATTTGTCAGATTAATTCATTGATATTAATGATTTAGGACAAGTATTTGCCATATTTATTAAATATTTACTTCTATATCATGTAAATTTCAATAAGTGGATGCATAGATTCTTAGTGTGATTAGTTTTTCCTGATTAACTTAAGGTAAAAACAACAACCAGTTCATATCTCAAATTAATAATAATTCTCTGATATTTTGACTCTAGGTCTAATATCAAAATGGCTAATTTCACAGAACTGTACATGTTTTAAGAAATACAAGGAATTCTTACCTTTACCAGCTGAATAGCACGTGGGGAGAAGTCACAACAGTATAAAAAGGCATCTTTTTCTCTGTTGAACAGAAAAATCAACAGAATACCTTTTATCTATTACACATAGATGAAAACCTATTTGACTTTGATTACACCTTTTACAAAGAAAAAAGCTTGTTAGAGGAAGTGTGAATAATTGGTTGTAGGATTATGAACTGAAAGTTTTCCATACGGTTGATAAAAGTAGTGAGTTAGTAGATATAATGCAGTTGTCTGATATAAGGAGCAGGATATCACTTATTTTGACTGATTATATAACAATCCATTAAGAGCTCTGACATATTAGCCAAAGCATAGTTCGTATTAATGGTGGATGTGTAGCTGTTTTACCCACAGTTTTTACTAACATTAAATTCACAGCCAGTTTCCGCTCTATTAAACTGACACATCTCTAAAAAAAAAATGTCTATGAAATGGTTAGTGCTACTATAAATGTAGGAGTAGAAATATTTTGAAATTATACTCACTTGATGGAATTCAATATAGGAAATACACTATTGCCGACCCCACATCCAACCTGTGAAAAAAACAAAATATATCTATACAGTATCTGATCTGTGAAACCTGGGATGACAAAGTTGCCTCTGCAGGTTCAACAATTCAAAGACTGTTTTTTTTATATATATATCACAGTGTGTAATAAAATAGTGCATTAAGAAAAAATGTTATTGAAAACCTCCAAGATCTTAAAAGGTGCGTGCTGTCCAGGAAAAGCAGAACTCTGTACTGGTCCTTCATTATTTTCTAAATCTGCTGCTTTACATGATTCCTGATGATGAGAGGAGTGTCTGAGTTGGTCTGTGGAGCTGATGTGTTCACGTTGTCTGGTCAATGTATTCCTGGTTTGACACTTTGCGTCTGAAGGCAGCAGTTCTGGGAATTCTAAAAACAGCCACTTGCGATTTTTGAAGAACTTATCCTGATGCATCTCATAGAACGTGTCCCAATATTGGCCAGCTTCGGTGTCAAATTTACCTGTGCAGAGGAGATTTAAAAGGTATATTTATCATGTAACACCAGTTTCATCCAACTTGAAAAGCAAGATATTTTGCAACAATATATCTACCTTGTTCCTTTAGTGGAATTTGTTCACTGGAATTTTCTTCTGCCTTCTGACGAGCGTTTTCTTTGTCCTCTTCTGTCCACTGTACATGATCCCTAAAGAATAAAGCAGTTGATGATTAATTGTGAAAGATCAGAAAGTTAATGCATTAATTCAAAATGTAGTGTAACTAAATTAGGACATGATACTGGGAATTGTGTATTAAGAGACTCCATTGCACACAGTAACAGCATCAGATCCATAAAAGCCAAATGTAAATTGGAAAGAAATCAAAGACAGGTGTACTGGAAAAGTTCTTGGCCAAACCAAGCCATCTACATCACTGACCACATGTTATGTTTAAAGATGTCATCAGGATTGAGCAAAATCCTTGAACCCAGAGGAGCTGAAGGTCTTCCCCCAGTGCTCTTTAGTCTTGTAGACCATCTGCTCAAAAGTTTAGCCAATGTGGCTGCAGAGAGGCTTCGCAATTTATGCATTTACTCTGGAAATATGAAGGAAATTTGGATTAGTTCAATATAATTAGATACAATCCTCTGTACAAACAACATTCACCAAATATACTCTAAGCAGCAGTTACTTTTAAGTCTCATAAGAGCAGTAACTTTTTTAAAGAAAATAATGTGCAGGGCTTGTTTTACACTTCCATTCAGACATCCCACCACTGACTGTCGATTTTTAAAGGATGATATAATAACAAATCAGGCTAAAGGTACTTGAATATATCACTGTGTTAACATGTTTTTTCCCCTTGTTTGTACAGTGAAAAAGAAGTCAGAGTTATAAACATTAGTCTCGCCACATTTGCATTCACAATAATATTTGCATTATTTCATCATTATCATCAACTACAGTAACAAAAGTGTATCTGGGCAATAATTACAAGTAATATGTTAAAACACATCAAAACCATTTAATTAATACCACTTTTGACCCGGTATTGACTTCAAAAAACCCAATATCAATTTAATTCTTTGCACGTTATCCTCTTTTCACTCTAAATTTACGTAGAATACGCCTTTTGGTCCGGAAGATGGCGCTAGTGCTCTACTCGTGACGTCACGCACCAAAGAAGAAGAAGCTGACAGTCGTAGTTGACTACAAAAATGGAGTCGGACGGGACATCTATTTTAGCTCATAACTGACGCTACACTTGTCAAAATGCGATATCACATCATACCAATAATTATCTGACCCTATCGATATGTTCTGGATAATTCACGGTGTTAACCAGGTTATATTTACAGCGGAAAATATGCGGTGTTTGAATACATTTTATGGTATTTTCAGCATTGTTAGCTAAACAACGAAACTCGTGTTAACTTTGTTAGCTAGCTTTAGCGATCTGGAAGCCGGTAGGAGTCACAAAAACAATCTGTCCTGTGTGAATATCTGAAGTTATAGAATTTAAGATATTTAAATCGACTATACCTGGCTTTAGTAGCAGTTTTGGGGTCAGCACCGGTTGTAGGCTGATGCCATGCTAGCAGGTATTCCACTGGTGTTATTTTACATGTGACCTGCTGATGGCGCCGTACAAAACTAAACACAGTGTGAACGCTGTGGAGCTGCTGAACCGGAGGAGCAGAGGGACCAGGGATGCTCTCAGCAGGTACAACTTGAAGGTCTTCAGAGGTGTGCTGCTCCAGGTAACGGAAAACACTGTGCTTTAGCAGATAAAACTTTTGCTGAAATGGGGAGTGTGCTAATGTGTTTATGTCTTGTACTGCAGGACACCAGGGTTTTTCTTAAAGTATGGAGCAAGACTTCAAAATCCAAAATAATGTATGAGAATGGTAAATTCTACTTTGAAAATTACCAGATCTGTTACAGCTGGTGAGTATAAATGAATAACATGCATTCAGTCTTTTGCATTATAACAGAACACATTGTAAATTCGCTTATCAATATATCTGGTCCAATACAAACATTTTGGTTCTCTGTAGGAAAAGAAAGGTGATTCTTGTAATATTTATAATGAATATGTTCCATTTGAGTGTCCAAGGAGTCATGCCTTTGAGCCAGCATGCAGAAACTACAACCTTTGAGAAGATGCACATAAATGACTTGCAGTCATTGTGAATCAACATATTTACACTGCTATATAATTCAAAATGTCTGGTGTGAAAAGGGTATATTTAAAAGCTAATAACAACCTCCAACTGTATTTCTAGGTACAAAGCTCAAAATTAAAGCAAGTCCATCACATAAATCTACTGGTGATTACATCGTGTTCTCAGTATAATAGATACTGTAATTCAGAAGATTTGAGTATTTGGTATTTGTTGTGAAAATTTTCATTAATTTATAAATGTTTTTTGATATTTCAGTATGGGTTCACATCTGCAGCCATTAGCACATTTCAAACTGTCCAGAATAACACTGCAGGCTTGGTTTTTAGAGGTTCATAAATGACAAACCAAGATTGAAATGCACAACTGAGTTTATTTTTTTGTTTCTGTACAAAAACAAAACAATACTGCTAAGGACACCACAGTGACTTTCTTACCAAAAAAAAAGCAATTGAGCTGTAGGATAACATTCAGGTTTTGATGTCAGTAGTTATTGTGCATTTACTTAGAGATATTTGTGCAATACATGATAAATCAGAGGCTTGCATTCTGACAGACTGATAAAATCTTCTGCTTTCAGTGTTCATTCAAACCCTCGTGTCCTGTACAAACTGCCTAAACGGTCTAAAGAGGAGAAACTTGAAGATGCCTTACTGTGTCTGAGTCCACTTGTAAGTGAAGCTGAACAACCATGCTTTTTGAATAGTGAACATCACAGCACTGAACTTGAAAAAAATGCTTTTTTAAATCTTTTATCAGGAGAAAACACTAGCATCTCCCTCTGATCAAAAACCGAGCCTCTTCGCACTGACTGCTAACAACTGGCTGTGTCGCCTTTCAGTCGATACAGGGAAGGAGCTTCAAAAAGTTTACCTTTCTCCAAACCTTAAGTTCAAGTACTGTTTATTTCTGGCTTTTAGAGCAGATAAACACATCTGCTTTCATGTTTTTGAACATTAAATCTGACTTAATGTTGCTATCATTGCAGGTATCTGGGCTGGGATATTTCTCCAGAGATTTTTTATGTAAAAACTGTTCAAAATAAAGAAACCTCTTCAGAGCGGCAGGTAAAAGGATTTTATATTGTATTTTATTCAGGGAACTTCATAAATGAGACTAAAGTGTGGGATCTCCCTTGCAATGCAGGGTTTTCTGTTCACATGAATACTTCACATCTGTTTGAATCCAGGACAATGAAGTCTTGTAATATAACCAATGTAATGATTCATCTTTGGAGTCAATTGTCAGAATTCAGGGAAAATGAGGAATTTTCTAGGAGATATTGTTTTGTCTAATATCCAAAGTTTTTTTTTTTTACTTTAATGAGAAAAGTGTCACATTTTCTTTGCATTGTTGTATTACTTTTATTCTCTTGAAGTTAGCACAAGTACCAGCTCTCTGAACAGCTGCAAGTACAGGCCAGTGAAACTGAATTGTCATTTTATTCTCAGGCAGGAATCGTACACAACACAATCATGCACATCGCCATCTTTCAGGCTTTCCCTCTTCAGATTGTGGGTATAATGGAGATCAATAAGAGGGTAGGAATTTCACTTTATTTATTTATTTATTTATTTATTTTTTATTTTGACCAGAAGAATGATTTGTCAATATGATGATAATGTAATGTACATCTTCCAGGTATTTGGAAATGGAGTAACTGATGTGGTGCTGTCTCAAGGTGTCCTTGCCGTGTCGTACAGCAACAAATCAGTCAAACTTTACAGCTCGGAACACATATTCCAAAGGGTAAGTAGGTTTTGTTTATCTAATCACATTTTTTAAAAGTGTTTTAAAGTATGAATCTATTTAATGTAGTCTACTTACAAATGTTTGAATCTGTTATCCGTCTGGGCCTTTTCCTTTGTTTTCAGGACATCACAGAGGAATTAACTCTTGGAAAGCAGAGTTCACTCCTCGGGGGTAAAACAGTGGGGGAGTTTCCTTTCGGTGTCCCAGTAAATATCCAAATCAAAGGTGGGTACGCTTTTATGTCTAGCCTGGCTCTCTGTATGATTAGTGGTATTAGAAGCAACTTAGTTTAACATCTGTTTTCTTTGTATGCATAGATTGTCCTCCTGTGCTTTTTGAGGTGTCGTGCTCTAATAACGGTGTCCAGGTTGGAGGTTACCCGTGGCATTACATATACACACCACCACAACAAAATCACAAGGGGACTCACCACATCCGTTCACTAAAGGACAACATCATGGTAACCATACAACCATGAGTGGATTTGTAATGTGACATACTTGGCTGTGGTAGATGAATATCCTGAATCCTGTTCCAGAACATCGCTGCTGGCCTGTTGAAGCTGTCAGGATTAGGAGGCCTGCAGCTGTTTGTGACGGTCTTTGTATTTAACTGCAGGACACAAACAACAGAAGCTCTTCTCTCTGTTGAAAACTCCACCCAGCTTCTTTTGTGCAGATTTTGGTCTGGATTGTTTTGACATCACTGCTTACACTTATTCTAATTATAACTACGAGAAACTAAAGCTGCATTAAAAATGTGTGATTACTGCAGTTTCCAAACCACAGGAAATGCTGATTTTGTCCAAATATTCTTTTAAAGTACAAAATATAATATTTTTACTAAGTATAACAGAATTCTTTGTGGGGAAAAAAAAGCTGCACCAAAAACATCTTTTTACTGTGCAGAAGCTGAACACAAACAGTAGATTTTGGGTGGAATACCACTTTGTGGAATCAAGTATTTTTTCACTCACTTTTTGTCCATTTGTGCACAAATTTACTTAAAATCTGTCATTAGATTCAAACTACATAGCATGTTATAAACTACTTTAAAGTTTTGATTTAACTATTTAATGAGTAGGTGGTTGCTATCAAATGCCACAAAAGAAAACCAAGAAGCAATGTATGGTATAATTAATTGTTTTGTTTTTTTTTAATGGAATTAGGCAACAAATGGAATACAAAACATGACCTGCTGCTCATTAGAGAGTGATATGATTTTCTTTCATCCTGATGACTCTGGAAGAATCCTTCATTTTGGACCTAACACCATAAAGTGAGTACCAAAACTAACTTTTACTCTTGAGTCAAATATACCAAAATACATTGTTGGTGAGTAAAGATTCAAGCCATTATGATTTTTCCTTCAAGCGTCTTAAAAATCTTCGGTGAGCTGAACTGCAGTCTCCCATCAAAGATCATTACGGATTTCTCTATAACAGTTGACAGACAAAACCGCAATGTAAGTGCACTGTAATTGTGTTATTTACTCAATAGACTGTGCTGAGTTTATCTTCGTAAAGAACCTGTCTAATTTACAGCATGTGCCCTCTTCACTGTGTCACTGAAGGGAAATCTAATGTCATAACCCAGTATTAGGTCGACACAGCTTTAATGGTTCTCACTGTCGAGGTGCTCAGTACGTGAATCTCTATCACCTTGAAACTCTCATATGATTCTGATTCCTATTTACTGCAGCCCACCCCCCAAGTGACTGTCACCTCTTCAGGTCGTAGAGTGAAGAGAAGAGTTCAACAGCTGGATGATGATCCAGATCAAAAGGTAACACATGATTGTCCCTTTCTCACTAATCCACTATAGATCAAGATAAACACTGTGCTGCTTTAAAGATAGAACTGCAAACACACTGACATTAACATGTGTCCTGCCTCATCAGATCACAGGTGAACAGCTGTGTGTACGTTTGTTTGCACTTGACATTAAAACACCAGCCTTCACGTCAATTGATCAGATCTGACGTCCCTACTCTAGATCCAAATAAATAAGCAGTTCCATTGAGTCTAAAACAAAGGTTTTCAGCTCAAGACCCCAACAATCAATTTTGCCTCCTCAGGACCCACATTTACAACATGGATTGCCATAATTACCTCAATTTTATTGACTCTACCACCATCAAAACAATATATCTGAGGGTCTCTTTTAACATTTTCATCCTGTTAGAACTTTTTTTTTTTTGTCGTTTCATCTTTTTACTTTGGTTTACTCTTGTTTTGTCTTTACATTTTGTTGTGTTTTATATCATTTTTGTCCTGTTAAATCTCTTAGATCTTCTCTGCATTTCACATAGGTCATTATTTCAGGTCATTTATAAACTCTTCCACCCAATGTTATAACATTTTAAGCCGCCAAAAAGGGGGTCACCACTTTGATATGTGATGATCCCAGAAAAGAAAATCTGACCTCTTTTGGGTGCTGACTCTAAATTTGGGAAAGGCGAGCCTAACACAAAGCACAAGCATTCATTTCAACAGACACTTTTAGATGTTTTTCCAAGGTTAATTCTCTGTGCTGCTCAAATCAACCAGCAGCTGGGGGAATGTTGTGAGTCACTGTAAATTAAGATATGGCTTTGACAGTTCCATTTGTGTTCTTGGTTTTCTTACATAACATACATTTGAGACATAACTGAATCTTCAAGCAAATAAAATATCCAGGAATTTCTGCAGTCACAATAAGTCATTGTGGGGATTCCAAACATTTCCTGCATCTTTAACATGGTTGATGCAATAACTTTAATGTACATTGAACTGCATTGGAAATCCTTCAGTCTGTCCCAAGGTTCATTCATGTTCACCCTGCAAGAAGAATCTGAACATGTGTGTCCCAGACCACCTCCAAACACATTCTGTTTACATTCACATTTTGCATTAGAGCTCCACTCAGGACACATGCTAATGCCGAAGCAGATTCTGTCTAATGGAGACCAGGATTTAGAAAAAGGCTAAGGTTTGATACATGAAGTTCGCTAAAATAAAAACACTAAGATATGACATGAAAACAAAATGGAGCACAGTACATGTTTGACCTTTTTTTGGAAAAAAGAGCATTTAGAATTTTTAACTATAAATATTGTACTTTATGAATATTAGTTAAGTCTTTATATTGCTTTTTTTTTAGGTCTAAAAGATGTGATATATCAAGAATTCCACAAGTATTAATCACTTTTTTTATATTTAATGGGTTATAATGTATCACCTACCTAAAAAATTAAACACCTTTATTGGCTGTTGTGGTTATCACTGGCAACAGCCTGTACCCTGATTTCTATACAGAACACTCAGGTTGGATTTACTGAAAATGTTAAATAACCATAACAAAGACTCCAGCCCAGTCTCCACAGAAACACACTTGAATATTACTTATTTAACCTTTAGATATAGCTTGTATGTAAATATTACATGTTAGAGGTTGGATTTACAAATGTGAAACTCTGTGATAAAAAGAAATTCACAGTCTGATTTAATCTCAGACTTTCCGATTGTTGGAATATGAGGATGAGCTGGACCTTTTGACAGTATTGGTCACTAATGGAGAGGAGGAACAAGGAATAGCTCACATCCAGCTGCATGACAACCAGAGCGGGAAGTTACTACGGACGATTGAACTGGCTGAACGATGGGATGAGGTGAGTTGAGTCCAGTCACACATCTGTACCCACGTTCCACTCGAGTATCTGTATGGATTCATGTGTGTTCTTTCCTGTTACAGACGTATCGACATGAGCTGTTCTTTGACAAAGAGACAATTGTTCACATTGAACAACAAAATACCAATTTCTGCTGCCATGTTTACAAACTGGAGACTCTCGAGGAATATGCAGAGTAAATGATTATGGAAAGAATTTTATGGTTACAAGGGGAAAAAAATGCATTTTGTTATGTATACATATGGACCATTGTGTTTATTTCCTTGGTTTGAAATATACGGTATAATTAGTCACAAGGTTTTGTAATCACTGTAGGTTGTGAACTGTTGTAAACTGTATTTTTTTATTATTTTGTTAAAATAAAAGTTATATTTTGTTGTATTTGTCATACATTTTCTAATATTTTAACATTTCTTGGGTGTGTGCTTCTGCAGCTGCAAGTTTGGTATAAACTGCAGGTTTTTTTTTATCTGATATCTGATCTGATACACATACTTTTATTTTATGAAGGGCCCACAACGTTAACCTTTCATGGGGCCTACAATTGCTAGCGGTGCCCCAGATCCACCTTCTACACATTTGAAATCATAAATTATGTATTGCAGTAGAGGATTAGGGCCACTGAAAAAAATGGTCCCACAAAATATCTTTTTATTATTCTGAGAAAAAAAAAGTCAGAATTCTGAGATTACAGTTAGAATTTCTTAGATTAAAGTCAGAATTAAATGGAAGAGGATTAGGGCCACTAAAAAAAGGTCCAATATATTTTTTTTAATTATTCTGAGGAAAAAAAGTCAAAACTTTGAGATAATTCTGAGGTTAAAGTCAGAATTCTGACTTTTCTCATATTAAGAATAATTTTAAAAATATTGAACCTTTTTTTTCCAGTTATCCAAATCCTCTTCCGTATTGGAGGTGACAGCGAAAAATGAAAACAACTAAAAAAACCATGTCACGTCGACAGTGTGTTGTGGAGCTGCAGAAGTTACAAAAGGCCTTTCACCCAAACATGAAGCTTCCTCTGGGTCATGTGACCGTGGTCCGTCCTCTTCAGTCTGCACTTAAGATGACTGTAGTGGAGTCGACAGCTGTGTCTGCTGAACCAAAGCCATTCTGAGGAGCCGCAGACGAACATGAAGAAGCTGTTCCTGTTGACTCTGTCTGCCGCCGCCACCGCAGGCTTCCTGTCCGTCATATTCGTGCTCATCTGGGTTCTGCACTTTAAGGAAGGTGTCGCCTGGGATGGAGGACTGGCCGAGTTCAACTGGCATCCGGTTTTGATTGTCACTGGATTTATTCTGTTGCAGGGAATAGGTGAGAGGACTGTTTTTATTGAGTTGATCTCAGCGGGAAAAATGTCATCATCCAGACTGAAGAGGATGTGAGTTACACAAGACAAGGGGGTGTAGCTATTAAATGATCCTAAACACTTTTAAAGTAGTCAACAACTTCAAACTTAACCCTTAAAGAACCACAACTATTTTTGCAGTGACTTTTCCCCAACATCTAACCTTTTCTTAAGTGATTTATCATCATATATTATAATATCATCCTCAGTATTTTGCATTTTTCAGTGCAAATAGGTATTTTTCTATATTTAATTTACTTATAATGTAGATGTTCCTAAAAGTTCTGAATAAAGACAAAGATTATTGTATCAAAACAGATGAAAAAGTGATATTTTCAGCAAAATATATCAACTGAGCATTAAAAACAAGCATCTACAACCACTATCATTTGTTAAATTAATAAGTTTCATTGCTCAATCAACGTTGCAGAATGTGAAAATCTACAGAGCCTGAATTATTTCAATATATTGATAAGATATGTAATTATTATTTAGGATTAGGTGTCTGTTTGGGTCTTTAAGGATGAACTTCTTGCATCACAGTTATTGTAGAAGTATCCTGACCTTTTACTTGACTGAATGCAGTAATGAATCTGATAAAAGTGCCCTTAACTCAAAAATGTAAACTTCATAAACTCACAAAAAACAGCTGTGTTTTCAGCTCCATGATAGTGCATTTTCCTTCTATTCCAAAGTTTATTTAACAAGGGAAGGAGTAATGTTTGCTCAGCCCATGAAGGAACATTTCATCCTTGAGGTTATCACTTACATGGTTTTCATTGGACAGGATGAAAAACAAATGTCACGGAATATTTTCTAGTGAGATCTTGTTAAATAGAATTATAAATACTGTCGCAGAAAAATTATTAGACCGCCCTTGTTTTCTGTAGTTTCTTGTTCATTTTAATGTCTTGTACAACTAAAGGTACATTTGTTTGGACAAATTCAATAATAACAACAAAAATATCTCATAAGAGTTTAATTTCAGAGCTGATATCTATCCATTTTCCATGGTTTTTTTTTGTTTTTTTTTTACAATAACCAAAATCACTTCAGTTCTTACATCAATATCTATGGCACTGTACTGACAAAAACAGTGCTTTTAGGCATTCCATGTTTTTTTTCTGTCTGTTTTAGTCACATGATCCACACAGGAGTTAGTACTTGATTGCATAACCATTGTTTCTGATGACTTTTGATGGTCTAATAATTTTTTCTGTGACTGTATGTGTAACAATGGACTTTAAATCCAGTCTTGAGTACATTACATTAATTAAGGGGCTGAGTACAGTACATTAGACCACAGTATTACAAGACTTTTTCATTAATTTACACTAATAGGTATTTTATTATACTGTTAAAAATTCCTGCAACAATATACATTTGATTTTATTTTCACACACAAGTGACTGACACTGACTGGCCGTCTTTTTCAGCCATAATCGTATACAGACTCCCATGGACCTGCAACTGCAGCAAACTGACGTTGAAGTTCATCCATGCAGGCTTGAACATAATGGCCTTTATTTGTGCCGTTATTGCGATGGTGGCCGTATTCGACTTCCACAACAGTGCTAAAATCCCTAACATGTACAGTTTGCACAGCTGGCTGGGCCTGACAGCTGTGATACTGTACTGGCTGCAGGTAAAGCATTTAAGTTTTTCTAAATAAATCAAGATTTGGCTTTGTGATGCAGTGCTGATATTATGATGTTTGATTTAGTTACATGTCTGATGCAGTTGACTAAGTTTGACAAAGCTTTATCAGACTATTGACTCTACTAACATAAAAATGATTGCTTTAGTCCTGGTCTTTGCTAAAACGTTTACCAAAACAGTCTTGTTAGTGCAATTATATCTGACAGGTTGTTTTTGATTCAATGAGCAGATTATTCTTGGAGTTGGCATGTACTTGATCCCCATTACTCCCATATCCTGGAGAGCGGCGTTTATGCCTCTTCATGTCTACAGTGGTCTTTTAATCTTTGCTAGTGTAATTGGCGTGGCACTCATGGGCATCACAGAGAAACTCATTTTTGGCCTGTAAGTAAGAAACAAAAAAAAAGAAATTGAGATTTAGACAGTAGTTTGATGTAACATATAACTGAGTAATAGTGACGTTATTTTTTTTTTTCTACTTCACCTTAAAGAAAAGACCCCAAGTATAAAGACTCTCCCCCTGAGGCAGTGTTTGTGAATGTTCTTGGAGTCCTCCTTGTGGTTTTTGGTGCACTGATCCTCTGGATTGCCACTCAAACATCTTGGAAACGACCCAGTGAACCGATCTTACATTTTCTGCATACCAACGAGGGAGGTGAGGACAACACCAAAGTGGGTCCAGCCCTGTCTCAACTAAGTGATGGAATGGAAACTGAGGACATCAGGAGACGGAGCAATAAATCAGATGATTAACATAGCTGATTACAAATGACTACTGACCCAGAGATTATCCTGTCTTGCTGCTGAATGTATGTAAACCTACACTAGTCAAAATGAAGTAATCTAATTCTGCAGATTATCTACATTCTTTCTCCTGCACTTAAGTGGTTCATTTTGCTGGCATTTAGAGCTAGAGCTATGTTCTCTAATGTATGAGCACACTGATATATTGGAAAATGACTATTCAGATAATGTAAGAAAACGTACAAATACTCTAAAAAGTTTGTATTCTCTGTTTCATCTATGGTCTAATAACTGAAGTTTTGAAAGGTAATCATGACTCTTTTGTTTTGTTTTGTGTTTGTTTGTTTTTTTTACAATAAATGTATTCCCAGACTGTCATATCATCCTTGAATGTATTGCTACAGGCTGATTAACTACTGCTGAAGGGAAACTATTTGAGGAATTTGACCAGTCAGTGTTATGTGTTTTCAAGTGTGACTGAGCTATCACACTCTGTGTAAAGTTGCCTTTGTGTATTTATGCTACTCACATATATTATTTGCAATATAATCCACCACCAACAATAAAATAGTATTACTACCTTGAACTAATACTATTTATAAGAATAACATGAGTGCTTAGTTTACCATTATAATAAGTTGGCGTCAAGAAGACTGAAAACAGTCTTTCTTTTTTCTACTGAGACACAAATAATAATACATTGTATTTAATAGGGGATATTGTCAATTTATATATTTTTTTGTTAAGCCATAAAGACCCAAACATCTACTGGTGACCACAATCATTCACTGATATAAAATGTTTAATATCTGTTTATCCATAATTCCTATCAGTACATGTAAATAATTGTTGTAAAATGAAGTTTGTCATCTTTTCATGGTCATCAGATATGACCCATTTGGACATTCAGAGTTTGATCAAAGGCAGAGGCTGGAGACACCTATTTTATGTTCAGTTAACATTATATTTTGCAGAAAAAAAAACCAAAACATTTTTCTTCAGTTTTCACTGTGTTGGATATAATAACCTATAACTTTAATCTGAGCTTTAATGAACATTTACATATATATATTCAGTTCATAAGATATAGGAAAATACCTGATTTTAATTTACAAATGCAAAATACTACACATGATATTAGAGTTAATGGTGATAAATCACTTAAGAAAGGTTAAAAATAGAGAAAGATTGATTTGGGAACTGCCACAAAAGCAACATGGGGTCTTTATGGGTTAAGTAACAAAAATTACACCCCTTATTTTCTCCATAAACTAAAGGATGGTAATAATGATATATTATAACTGCTATGACTACTACTTCATCTAATGATAATATGTTTTTTTTTATTATTTGTTTTGTTTTATTTGTTACCACCAAGGACACCTTACAATGAAGTAAGCATGAATACTAAAAGATAAGATGGTTATTGTTTACATTTTAGTTATGACAGGCAGTGAACACACAGAACAGATGTGCCTTAAAATGTGATTTTTATTTATACATTCCAGGTGACGGATGTGTGCCTTTTAGTGCTGAAACATTGCTGACAAATACTTATCCATGCCTGACTTGAGATGGCAGCAGCACAGCCACGTCAAAAACCAAATGCCAGTTTCAGACCCTTCTCAGGATCCGTAGTTTGATTCGCTGCTCGTTTGTTTTGGCTGTGTTAGCTTAAGGCTTTTGGTGTCAGGTCGAAAACCTGGTTTAAGGTTTGTTAATAGCATTTCTTTTAACTATGAATCATCAGAACACACAATTATAAAGTCAACTGATATTACCGCCATGTCTGTAGCAGAGTTTTCTAAGTTTACTTTAAGATCGACTGCTTTGTAAACGCCTGACTGCAGACCGGCTAAACGTTAATTGTTGTAGTGAGCTAACTAAGCAATAATGCTAAGTTAATCTATTTAGGAATAATGTGTGCAGTTTTGAAAAAAAAACTTTAATAGAGTCTGATAGCGTTAACTAAACAGAGAATTCACACTAATCTGTATATGGTCACTACTGCATAGATGCTTTAGCTAGAATGGCTAAACTGTCAAAATAAGGAAGGCTAACATTAGCTAGCAGGCCGATCAGATGCTACAGCGTTTTCAATGAAGCTACCAAGAGGAAGAGTGAATACAAAATCATATTAACTTTGCTGATCCATATACTGTAAAAATCTATACAATGAGCCAAAAAGGACCTATTGTGTGCGACTGAGGAATATAGATAATTCCGTCCTGAACACACCGGTGAACAGTGTCAGTGCAGGGTGGGGCTCTGTTAGCTGACTGACAATGACTGGACAGACTGGACATGGTTTAGGCTGAGTTGCATGTGGATACATGATTGAATTAGCTTTATCGCTAAAATATGTAACCGAATTATCTGCGAGGCACTGTGCAGTCAGTGGACCTATTGAAGTCAATGTCCTGCCTGTCTCTGGTGCTCATGGTTGTAAAGCTGAGAGCATCAGCATGAATAAAGGCTGTGCAGTGACATGGCAAACATAGTCTGACAGTAGCGTATCCCACTGTAGTGTTTACCAATTTATTATAATGTGACACGAGAATAAACAGTAATCTGTTTTTGTGTTTACAGCTGGAGCATCATGTCTGACAAAAATGAGCTAAAAGCAGAGCTTGAAAGAAAGAAGCAGCGCTTGGCACAAATCAGAGAAGAGAAGAAAAGAAAGGAGGAGGAACGCAAGAAGAAAGAGGTAAGATAATATTATTTGCATGTTTTGAATTAGCATATCCATATGTTTCTCCACATGCAAGTTGCATTATGTTTTTTTCTCTGTTAGATGTATTCAGTCATATTGAAACAACTATTAATGTTGAATTAAAACAGATGAGTTAATTGCTTGTACACAGTATTAAAAAATCCTTAAAGTTGTGTTTCAAGAAAAAATATTATTTACAAATTATTTACATTTTTAAAAAATAATTCTTATGAGCAACTGCTAATTGTAAGCTCATTTATTGTTAAGTGTATGGAAATTACAAACTTGGATAGAATCTATTAAATCTGTGACCACATACTCAAGCCTTGTGCTACTGTTCCTGTTTTATCTCAAGTATCACCAGGGTTTTTCTTATACAGTTTCTGTTGAAGATATGAAAATAGGTAGTTATACGTGGATGTAACCCTTAATATGAAGATACCGGTATGAAAAATATAAAAAAAAAGATAGAATGAGAGAGTCACACACCCTGTTTACTTTGAAGGTGTTTTCAGGGTGTGCTGCAGTGTACAGTCAGTCACTACTGGATTGTTTATTAATGGTATCTGTAGGGTAACGTTTGTACCTGAACTGTAAAGATGTTTCATTCACAGGTGCTGAGTTATTCTAATCAGAATCAGAAGCTCTCACTGATGAACAGCTGCTTACAGAATTGTTTACCTGAATAGAACAAATGCAAATAAGCAGTGGTGTGTAAAATAAATGTACAATGGGTAGCCTAATTTGATTGGGATATGCATTGTTGTGTTTCTAGGCAGACCAGTTGAAAGATGCTGCACTTCATCAGGATGACTCTGATTTGGAGAAAAAAAGGCGTGAAGCAGAAGCTCTTCTACAGAGCATGGGCATAGCAGAAGCTCCTGTTGGTATGTGTCATACTGGTTGTATGTTCATTTCATATATCCACTTACACTCCTAGTGTAGCTTACTCATACCACAGTCCTTATTATAGAATAGTTGTGTTTAAACTGCATAATTGTTGTTCAAATTACATAAAGTGTTGGAGGGTATTCACATCCACACAGATTTTGTTCACCAAAATCCCAAAGCAATAGATCCTAAACAATGTAGTACATTCTACTGTCCGGTCGAACAAGCTGACCTTCGATCAGGTGATTATCATCTCTTTGCAGGAGTTTAAGAAAATGTCTTAAACACACATTAACTTGCTGTATACACTGTTGAATTCAACGTCAAGGGCCTTTATAATGAAGCAGTGTGAAGGGGTTAGTGAGGTAATGTACCCTGCAAACCTAATCTGCTGCACAGCAGGTTATGTGTAGCAAAACGGATCAAAATCTGTCAGAGCACCACCTACTGGCCAGTACTGACCAATCACTTCTATGAAAAAATATCCTTTGGCTCCTGATGCACAGATTCTAAAAGACAAAAAAGATGCAGACAGATAGACATCAGTGTTACACAGACTGTCTAAATCCTTTGATTTTAATGACCTTCATGTGATTTGACACTAAGCATACTTTCCAATGTGCATTCCATTATATTTGATTTTTAGTTACTCTAAGACTGTTTAACAGATTAAAATTGAAATTGTCTCAGTTGTCTAAGGATGCATTCATTTAACAGACTACACAATTTTCTGTCTTAATGTTTCAATATTGGTAATGGTAAAAAAATTAAATTTTTACACAGTGGGCAGTTTAGTGCCAGCTTCCCTTTCTGGCTTAGGTTGCATCAATTTGATGGCTTTCAGCCTGTGTTATATTTTTTCAATTCTTCATAAATGATTAAAATTCTAGTCCATGTTTGTGACTGGCCATTTGGAGCCAATGCTGGCTCTTTTATGAACCTGGAATCAGAAACCTTAGATTAACAAAGCCAGTTAAGTACATTTGTGATACCACTTGACTTCAATTACTAGGCTTTGTCTAACAGCATAACAGGAGCAGATCCTTTCTCGTGCTTTATGATGCAGACTTCAGAAGGAGAAAGCTACAGAACAAAGTAATAGTAATACTACTGCAACCAGATGTTTCAAATGCCTAATCTGTCTTTTCACTTTTTGCTCTCTAAACCTGAAGACCTGAGGGTGTAAAGGTCAATGGCTCACCTGCACATTAAACCTCCTCAGACGCAGGACAGTGCACGTTTCTGCCTTCTTTATTAAAAAATTGTCTTGAGTGAAAACGGCATGATGCAACATTTTCTCAGAAATATTTTTTAAAAATTTTCAAGGATTGTCTTTTGCAGTGGACAGGTTTTTGTTTTTCTTTAAAAAAAACTAACAAACTGTGAATCTGTTGTCCACAAACATGGACAAAAAAACCCTTAGCTGAGTCTTAGGAGGTTTAGATACAAATCTACAAACCTTACATTTTTAATATAACTTTTTTCACCACCTGACTACCTGTTTTTACTTCATTTTTAAGTAACACATAACCACTGCCTATAAACACCCTCACTCCAGAGAAACAAATATTGATTCAAGAGAAAAAAAAGAAGTTTTTTTTCATCTGCTTGACTTGATAGCGTTTTTTTTTTCTTCAGTATTATTGCAATCATCCAGTGCTGAGGTGTCCAACTACTGTCATGTTATGAACAGCAGGTGGCAGAAGAGATCCATAGAAGAATTTGTGTAGCTTTAAAGAATGACCACAACATGAAACTGACTTCACAGTATATCCCATATATATATATATATATATATTTGTTATAACTATATATTCCATTGATTGTTTACTTAATTGGGTTACCTTTTTGAAATGAGCTATGGTTCATTTGTGTTTATTATTTGCTTTAACTACATTTTAGTTCTTCACAACAGCCTGGTTCCAAATACAGCTTTTTCTAGCGTGTGAAACATCAACAACGTCATAGCAGCAATAATTCATTTGTATTCTGCTGTGAAACGCTTTAGCTTCTTTACATTGTAAAAGATGATTACTGTCCATGTTACTCTGTAGCCCCTCCCCCCATGTCTCCAACTGCCAAATCGACAGGCACGCCAAGTGAGGCAGGGAGCCAGGACTCTGATGGAGCTGTGGGACCCAGGTATCCGCACGCACGCACGCACGCACGCACACACACACACACACACACACACTCACTCACACACGCTTCCCAGCAAATGTCTGAATCACAAATTTCTTCCCGCTTCCAATGCCTTACATTAAAATGATGGAAACAATATCTACATACCCTGTATGTCAGTTCTTTCCTGCTTTTTGCTAAAACAGTCACGCTTTTGTCAGCAAGTTTCAAGTGCCCTTGTTCAAGCCACTTAAGCCACTGTAATGGTAAATGTGTTCACAAAGCACTTCTTAAGTATTTTGGATTTCTTAGAGTAGTTTGAGTATGTTCCTGCTCGCTGAGAGGCTGAAAATCTATGCGGTATAAAGTATCATTGTATTAGTAGCAACTGAACTACAACCTCCAACTTTCATACCATTACAGTGAATGATGACAAGTTTATGCCAACTGAGTGCATGTTTATTTAATTTGTGTGCTGTTGAATTAGGACGATCTTAAATTAACAATAAAACAGCAGGCCGCTGTGATGCCTGGGGGACTTCTTAACCCCTAATTAGAGCCCCTTCCCTGGGCTGAAATTCAAGCTCCCCCAGTGTCCCATCAGGCCCAGGGAGCTGTTCCCCCTACGTGTTGACTCATTTCCCTCACCAGCATGGCCATTTCCTACACACATGGAGGTCATGTTTTCTCCCTGAGGGTTCTCGCTCTCCCTCCCTCTCTGTCTACACAACACTCGGAGCCTTTGGTGTGACACAGTTCAGCCTGTATCAGCCCCTCAGGCAGCACATTACACCCTGTGTCATCTCACTCAGAGGGCCTGTGTCCACGCATTTTAAGCAGATACATTCTCCATTCTCTGTGTTTTGTGCAGACAGATTCAAGCTTGATTTGAGTTTCAAAATAGTTCAAAAAAACAATCCAGTTCAATGTTTGAATAACATGCAAATTTAACTGATTTGTGACCTAATATCCAACCAGCATGTTGTGTGCCATAATGCTAACTTTATTTCCTCTCCTCATTTGTGCTCGCCTGTTTCTCTCACTAATGCTGCCTTGTTGCTGTGACACTAACCAGGACTCTGCACTGGGACTCTGACCCGTCCACTCTTCAACTTCACTCTGATTCTGAGCTGGGGTACTGGACACTCTCTTCTCTCCTTTCCTGGTCATTTTCCCTTCTCTCAATCTATGGCATGATTACTTGTCTTTCAGAGTCATTATTTAGTGAATGCAGTCCAGTAAGACAGTAAAGTTGTGCATAGAAGAGTGAAAACAATTAATTTACACCCAGTGTCTTTGCCATTCCACGATACACACATGTACTTACTTTAATCAGCACAAGATTCCACTTGCAATGAGGTGAGACTTTGCAAAATGAGTTGAAAATGGCTACACTGCTAGTATTGTGTGTCTTTGTGTGTGGAAATCATAACTGACTTGATGCTTGGCTGTGCAAAGTTTGAGTTGTCTTGTGTTTTTAGGCGTGGAGCTCCAAAACTGGGAATGGCCAAAGTCACACATGTGGACTTCCCTCCACGTGAAACCGTTTCCTACACAAAAGAGACCCAGACACCTGTCATGACCCAGCCAAAAGAAGGTGAAACTCACATTACAGTGTGTTTTACAGATGTATGACTGTGTGCTTGAAAATGTGGATGTGAACATTCAGAATAGAAATCAGAAGATTTTTTTTTTTTTCAGGACCAGTACCCATTATTAGCAGTCATTTGTTGGCAGTAAAAATTAAAATGTTGGTGTGAACTCTAACACATATCTTTGTTGAAAAGACTTAAAACTGAAGTCAAATAAAGAAAGTACATGTCAACAAAATTTCAAGGATATTTATAATTAGTGTTCACATAGAGCTGCACAATTTGGGGAAAAGTTGTATTACAGATGCTGTGGCAGCTTTGCACTTTGAGTCTATTTCTCTCAATTTCATCTAGTATTTAAAAAAAGCTTCAAGAATAAAATGTAATGTCTTTTATGTTGCACAGTACCTCTCACTATTCTGTGTGACTGAACCGAGAACATCACCATACACTCACTGAACCTTTTAATTACATTGCGGCATTACATTGCAACTGTGATTCAGTTTACTTTGCTTCTCTATATTATACACAAATACAATCTATTTCTTCATTTCAGTTTTGCTAGACTATTACCAGTCAAAAGGTGCTGGGAATTGAACATTGCTTGAGATGATAGACAGAGAGCATTTTTGCAATAAATTATTTTAACTCATTAAAAAAAAAAAAACAGATGGTGATAATGTAAAAATATCCGATAATCCATCTGTCTCTACCTCAGGCAGGTCTCTTAAAGTATATATACCTTACCAGGAAATAAAAGTATTTTTTGTTATGTGCATAAAAGCTGTACCGCTCCTGAGATTTATTCACAACAGGAGGATTGTAGGCTGCACAAGCATACAAGCGGAAGTGAACAAGTGGAAGAGATTTGATTTTACCACTGAGCACTGAGATGAAAGTAAAGGAAAAAAAGAGGCCCAGGAAACACAAGAAGTCAGAGGAGAGATTAAATTCAGACAAGCCGTGCTCCTCTGAACATACGTGCAGCTCCACAGCCAACTACGCTTTGGTATAATTAATGAGCAGGATGAGAAAACCAGTGACAGGAAGGAGAAATGAGATCGGGGGCTAAGATAGGAAGAGCTGTGCATACGACTGCTTTCTGCCTCTGAAGCATGTCGATATGTATGTAATTGCTGTACTGATGCTTTTTATGTGGTCGTCCTAAGAGAGCGACTGGGCTACCATACAAACATCCACATGTTCAGCACATGTCGCATAACGTATGCAATATTTGTGAGTGTGCTGCTTGTTCGTGGTTGATTTATGTAATGACAGATGGTGAATACTGCGCTCCAATGAAATCCTGATTAGGATTCTACTTTTGTTTTCTGTACTTGTATTTTTTCCATAGAGATGCAGACTTAATTTCAGGCCACACAACCTACCACAATCTTGGATTCAGCCCGGCTTTTTAGTTGTTTTTCGAATTATTTGCATCAGCTAACACATCTTCTTAAACCTCCTTGAAAGCCTCGTTAGGATTTAAACAGTGCACAGATTGGTGGGTGTTGTCCGATGAGGTGATGTGTAGAAAATTCTGAGGTGGCATGCAGAGTGAGTAAGATAAAATTGTGTGATTTTGTGGAAAACCATGAGCAGAACTGCTGAAGGATGAAGAGCATCCCTCTGCTCCTCATACCTCTTTACTCTGGACTCTACTGAGCATTGTAAAACTGTGTTAAACAACGATGGTTTCTGCCAGCTGTTCAACACGAAGCCCCCTTCCCCTCTCTGCCACTATGTAATCATTTCATCAACTCCCTCGCTTCCCTGTCTTCTCCCTTCACCGAACAGGCACATAACAAAACACACTCAGTGACATTGTGCATTTTCACACCATCACTTCTGGCACTCGATGAGACGGCATCCCCTTCCCGGCGCGCTCCCCTCGGCGCATTTTTGATGTGTGGGGTGGCATCGGGCCTGTTCTCTGATTGAGCGATTTATCATGTTGTCAAAAGGAGGCAACAGCGCAGCACTCTCAAGGTCAGCAGGCGGTGGCATTAGAGGGAGCGGCTGCCGTGGCCTGGCTGCTGCAAACTGAGGGTTCCCACAGTGTTGACAAGACACCTCAGAATGTGGAGGAAAAGATTTTAGATTTTTAGAATCACCTGCCCTATTGACCCAAACAAACCCCAGTTAACTATAAAGAAGATTTTCATTTTGGCTGTATCACATCTGTTAGCCTGGATTGAGCTGAAGTCTCATCATCTGTCGACATCTGCGTGCTACAACTATTAATTGATTAGTTGCTGTGTATATTTTTATCATTTCATTACTTTGAAAAGAAAAAAAATCTGATTCCAGGTCTTAAAAGGGAATATTTTCTGCTTCCTTTACTTCTCTATGACGGTAAACTCAATATCTCTACATCAAAAGCTATCATCTTGGGCTTTGGGAAACTCATCAACATTCGATTTGACTAATTGATTTGTCAAGAATATAAAAAAAAACTTTCATTGCAGCCTTACTACTGTTATAAGACAGTTTTGGGGGTCACCTAATTAAATTTTATGTCAAGTCAAGGCATCACAACTAACTAAGTGAATTGATCTAATATTTGCAGTGGATTTCCTAAACAAATTTTTCATTAAAGCACTTTGGACCATTTTCATTTATTATCAACTGACTTCCAAATGTTTTTACATACATATGATCATACAGCTTTACTAAAATAGGTTTATTGAAAATATTCTTGGTTGAAGGTATGTAAATCTCCCTATACATGCAGCTAAGTCATCCAAAAACTTGAGGAAAGCTCTGGATTTCACAGCCATCTGAGAACTCTTGTTAGTTAGTTATGTTAGTACCTGTACACACCTCTACTGGCTTGGTTTATTGTAACTCACCGACATAAGGATGCCCGCCTGTGCTCAACATTCATGCATAGTTTCAGGAAATATTTCAATTAAAGCCTACAAAAAAATGTTTGTGCTGCCACTACAGTGCTCTGAAACTGCACTAGTAGGTAATATGCAGCATCAGTATGCACTCCTCAACAAGAGGCTGTAATTATGGAGTAAGATATTGTTGGAGGTTGGGGGTGGGGGGTGTGGAGTGGCTGGTCTTGTGCTGCGCTTGAAAAAAAAAAGGCTTGTCAGAGATATGAGTACATTGAACATTTTAGTAAATCTAATATTTAATTGAAAGTGATTGTTTTAATCACTTTGAATTCAGAGGCAGGTCAAAACTTTTAATCATAAAAGCCCTTAATGGTCTTCTTGTTTGAAGTGCCACTTGTGATTGTGGTCAGCTTTTATGCACTTGATGATTAGTACTGTTAAATATCTATTGTATTTCTCTGTGATACAGTAGACACTCGTTACCAACTGAAAATTTGCTTTATTCTTTTTCGCTGTTTCGTAGTTGTTTGTTAACGGCACCCTTTTTAATGCTGGTTTGGTTTTAAGTCTTATTTATCCATATGTGCATTCCTATGATAGGTTTAGGATTTCTACACTTGAATGACTTTAAGCACAAACATAAGCTCTGTTGAAAACAAGTGACCATTTTTCTCAGATTTACAGAAGTCGGTCTGCTGATTCATTAGTCTTTATCTACTTCATTTTCAACCCACTCATATTTACTCACATCTTGCAACCACAGATGTTGATGTTTAATCCTTGGTAGTCTAGTTGTGCTGAATGACTAAAGTCCCATATCCCAATATGGGTCATTTGATATCCAGATAGTGATACGCATTACAATATAGCGCATTTTCTGTAAAATCAATGAATATATAGAAAACCCCCACATTCAAATATTTCATATTGCAATTCAGTTGCATATAGAGTTAATAAACAGTACTCAGTCATTATTTTTCTCCATTAATCTTTAACCTAATTCAGCATGTAAATTTGGTATCTGTGCTTGTGCTGTGTCGAAGAAGACAAAGCCTCATCCAGTAACAAATAATATTTGCACAAAGTAAAAGTGCGAAAAATATTGCCCACTCTTTTGAGTCAACCTTCCCTCTTTTATGCCTGTGGTGGTGTGTTCTTTAAAAAGTGACAGTTTTCCTGAAAATTCGATTGTAAAAAGTGTGATATATTGTCTATCTTTCACCGCATATCGGAGTATATTCAATTACATCTCCTGTCATATATGTGTTTGTATACACATACGTGTAGATTATTTTCACTGCACAGGCTTAATAAGGTACAGCGTGATCGGCAACACAACAAAATAAGTGATTTTTTTTTTTTAACTGTCACATTACACAGCTCTAGAAATACTCTGTATGCTATATGTACTGTATATGTCACCCTGCTGGGTTTCGTTAATGATAAAGAAGATGCCTGTAGTTTGTGCAGACCGATTTGCATGTGTTGAATTCTGAATCCTGTCTGAATGTATAGAAAGACAGAGACACCTGCAGCAGAGAGATGTCCTTTAGTTTCTAAAGTGTACATCACTGACCACACGCCGTGTTTGCATTAATATATTGTCCATAGACTAAGACCTGTGATTACCCCCCCACCCCCCCGGCTTTCCTGTCTGACTTCCCCAACCCCCAGAAAAGCTTTTATTTCTTAAGTGGCACAAAAGCCATAATTGGGCCTGCTTTGAGAAGA
>JAPTYQ010000015.1:25233654-25246648 GCA_029814465.1 Ostorhinchus cyanosoma | reverse complement strand
CCCCCTACATATCCCCAGCGGGGTCGCCAGGATCACTAGCTTTTCTCCAAATGGCCATTTTGGCTGGCAGGTGCATTATACCCTTTATTTTCAGATTGTCTATCCGCTCCTAATGCCTGGCAGGTTGATTGCTCTGGCTGCCTCACCAGGGAAAGGGCTGACGAGCACGGCCGGGACTAGCTGAAAGACAGTGATTACTGTTTTCCTTTAAGCCTGATTGAGGCCCTTGAAAGGAAAGATTTTAACCTTCTCCTGTTGGTTGCAGGGTATGGCTGTACATTGAAATGGCTTGTGTCATCAACCCAGTTCTGTAAACTCATCAGTGCACCCAATAACCTTCTTTCCCAAACTCTATCTTAGAAAGAGGATAAATCAGTTTATGGACCAAGTGACAGATGACATTATCATTTAGATTATCTCAGTAGGAAGGAAATTTTGGCATGTAGCGCTGTCATCTGAGATTAACTATAAGGCTCATACCAAGAAAAATGCCAATAGGGGCTAAGCAAGAATTTCTGTTCTTCTCATGAATCTGTTTGTCGCACTTTTGCTTTTATTTTTTTACATGAAGACATAGGCTGTATACCATCTCAAAGAGATGTGTTTTGAAAAAGCGTGTTCATCGCCTTTGAGGTAGAGCCGGTGTGCAGTTTGCCAGCTGGTCTGGCCTGTATTTTGTTGTACATTCTTTGAGGTTGAATAGGAGTTGTAGGACCTCCTGCTAGGATGGTAATTGCACAGGCTTGCTGTTCAGGGAGAAGCTTGTCTCGGGGCAGCCAGGCGGAAAACCTCTGTGCCATCCCCATGCCACCTCTGAAGAGCACAAGACAATCGCAACATCACCATCTGCTTTTGCACCATGCCGTCATCTGGACGAACCAAAAGGGACGTCCCTGGGCAGCTGCTCCGCACCCTCTGCCCCGCTGCCCCTTGGCCTAGAAGGGGGCAATGTGCTATGTGGACACAGAGGAAACAGCTACACTGACAGCTAGAGTCGCTATTGAATGGCTAGAGTCTCATTAACAGTTGGGAAAGACAGGGGTCCCTATGACAACAAGACACCCGCTGTGCTGTGTCCATTTAACACAAATGACAAACTTCTCTGCTTTAGAGAAGCAAGTTCTCTTTGAAAGGCGACATTGTGCTGGCAAACCAAACAAATGCAAGGCAAAGATACAAAACCAGTCTTCCTCTGTGTCCATAATCACTGGGTGGAGCTTTTTTATTGAAAGAAGAATATAATGGCAGAGAGAGATGTAGTGACCAGAAACTATAAAATGTTTGTAAGGTGCCGTCGATTGTTTTGTTAAAATGCAGTCCTGCTATGGTTGGACAATGAATTAATACCATGAATAAAATTATGTAATAATGTTGACTCGAATGTTGCCAATGAATGACAAGTCATTTTTATCAAACTCAATACACATGATTACTAATCAAGACAAAAAATTCCCAATTATTGGAAGTGATATACATAAAAAGCAAAATTTACCTGAACTCAAGGCTGTGCCTTTAAGGATATGGGAACGTCTAGATATCTATTAAACATGATTTTAATATAAAAGTTCAAATACAGTTCAATGGTATGTAATAAAGAAAATAATCCTTCTTTTTTTTTTTAAAAAAAAAAAGGAAAACTCTCCGAAATATGTCTCAACCAGTATTCCCACTTCAGCAGTCTATTGTGATATATATAAAAAAAAAGATCATCGTAAAATTACTGGATATGTCATATCTTAATTAGTTACACTGACAATCAACCCCTAATTTTTAGAAGTATATTGCTCCAGAATACATATTTTCAACTAAAGTTTGTCATGTCCAGTGATTGAAAAGGCTTTTTTTTTTCTTTTTTAAATTCACAGAGGAAGAAGAGGAGGAAGAAATTGTTCCTCCTGAACCTGTTGTGGAGACTCAGACTGAAAAACCAGACCAGAAAGAGGAGGAGGAAGGTACCACTACAACTGATGTATCATTGATATTGTACTGAAAGAGCTGCATTTGCTCTTAAAGTTAAACGTACAGTAGAGGATGTTTCCTCGCTGTGCTTCACATCGTATATCCTGTCAGTGAGCAGCAGGGATCTGTACATTTCATTGTGTTTGTTCCTATAGCACCCCCCCATGAGCTGACAGAAGAGGAAAAACTCCAGATATTGCACTCTGACGAGTTTGTGAATTTCTTCGATCACAGCACCCGCATTATCGAGCGGGCTCTGTCAGAGCACGTGGACATCTTCTTTGATTACAGTGGCCGTGACCTGGAGGAGAAGGAGGGGTAATAAGCATTTTAAAACTCGTAATTGGCCTTTGAAGAAGTGTTTTTATTGATTTGTGCTGCTTTGTTTTTCCCAGTGAAATCCAGGCCGGCGCGAAGCTCTTTCTCAATAGGCAGTTTATGGACGAGCGCTGGTCCAAGCATCGTGTCGTCACCTGCCTGGACTGGTCCCCCCAGGTCAGTTTTCTAACTACTCTTTCAAATGAATCCAACTAATTTCAAAGAACTGCATTTAAAAGAAGAGAACAATTATCAAAACGTTTGTTCTTGAACTCCTCTATTGAGTTTTAACACAACAAACAATAACAAATAATGTTGCTAATTGCCTGTTGAAATAACTTAGCTGTGTATACCCATAATGCTTTATGATTACATAGCTTGAGTTTGACAGCTTTTACTTTTAAATCCCTCTGGAAAAGTAAGGTATGTCCTACATAAATTGTCACTAACGCAGAGGCCATAATGATTTGTTTCCTCTTGTGTCCGAGGTCATTTATTGCATGATTCTACAATGACTTCTGACAGTGATTGAACACCGAGCCTCTGTTCACAGTATTTTTTTGCTCAGAGCGAAGTAGCTGTGCAATCCAAGATTATGCATTTGCAAACTGTAAAGATATTAAAAGCAGCAGAGGTTAATGATTTGTTTACATCTGGATTGTGTTTCTTTTCCTGTGTTTTTATGATGTGCTTCAGTTTTAAAAGATCCCCAATGACTTATCTGTTTGCTGAACTGAACTGCACCTTTGGGTTAATGTTATGAAAGGAAATAAAAACGTAACAAACCTGTTTTGTTTTTGGAGGGGGGGGGGGTAAAGTGCAACTTAAATGAGCCATAAATCTCATTTAAGAAAGGGTTACTCACTCGTCAAGGCATTCAGCAGCACCACACAGGGTAGGCAGGGCTGGTTCACATGGAGCCAAGCCTGGAGGGGGGGATGTCTGCCTCCCCCTGACATTCATTTTGCTGATTTTTCTGTCACCAGTATCCTGAACTGCTGGTTGCCTCATACAACAACAACGAGGATGCTCCCCATGAGCCAGACGGCGTGGCCTTAGTGTGGAACATGAAGTATAAGAAGGCTACGCCGGAGTACGTCTTCCACTGTCAGGTACCTAACTGGGCTCGCTGTTTTTTTAACACCCCCCCCTCCCTCTCTCCCTCTCTCCCCTTCATCCTCACGGGTGGCTTCTTCCATGACAAGCGTGGAAAGCCGCCAACCAACCCCTGTTTGCTCACCCTGCCTCCTCCTCCTCCCCCGTCTCCCCTCTATGTACCTAACCCTCCTACGTACATCCACATTGTGAGTTCACCAGCCTGGCATCCACCTCCACCACATCTATCCACAAACACATGTGCGTGAGGCGCCGCAGAAGACCTGTGGCGCAAGAGCTGAATGGAATCTGAGCAGTGCAGTGGGATTAAGTGTTTTGGGCAGGGGTGGTTATCATGTGCATCTAAACAAGGGCCCTGTGTTCAGACAAGCTAGCTCCTCTGCTCACTCCTGCCTTATTACACTGCCTGCCCCGAGGCTCAGAGAGCAAGACAAGTTGAGTAGAACCACATGTTGCTTCCAGAACGGATGTAGATGCAGGCATATCGCTCTGATGAATAAAACTGAACAGAAGTGTGAAGGAAATTTTCCCTGTGCCTCAGATTCTGCTCCCAATAAGACATTCCTTATTCATCTGAATCATGTCACAGTTTTTGTAGTAATCCAACTAAAAACCAAAGTCTACAGCCGTAAAGCCCATAAATCTTGTCTTTCAGCATAAGACATAAATAAAGATGAATAATCCTTTTGACCAGCCTCGAGGTTTGTTTTTCCTGCACTGTCATCCATGAAAAAGGGGGGGGTAGTTAAGTGGTTAGTTGCCTTTTGGGAACGATGGAAAGAACAATTCTTTACAAGTTTGAAATGAATCTTAAAATAACACATTCATACTGACATGCCTCATGTTCAGATTAATGGTCTCAAGACATGATTTGATGCTGTTCTGTCTGGTGGTTAGCTATTTTTCATGTGTGTGTAAAATACTTAATACAGTTCAGTGAACATTGTGCAAACAGTGGTTGGTATAAATGTAATCACTGGAGATGCACTGATTGTAAAATCCGATCAGATAACAATGTCTTCTTTTTTGTTTGTTGGTGTTATTTTTTTTTCTAACTTTGGTGCTTGTGGGGAAAAATGTCATTATAAAAAATAAATTAACAGTTTTTAAACTCTTTCAGTTGTTCATCACCCAATGTTTGGATTATCAAAATGTATTTTAGTTGCTATAAAACAACCCATAAACATCAGCCACTGCTGTCAGTGAATGTCATCTTATTTGTTGATCGGTCTGTAAAGTCAAAAGCAGACATCAGCCAATACCAACGTGTGGTCGATGCATATTGGTGCAGCTCTACAAACTCCAGCTTTTATTTGTTTTGATTTCAGACCAGCTACAATACTAATATATTTTTGGTAATGTCAGAAATGTCAACACTCAGGGACAGTTTTCTGTGCAACAAATGACTTTGTTGCAGAGAAATGTTGTAGAAATGATGTACATATGTGACATGGCCTCAGACTGTGTGATAGGATGTGACATGATAGTACAGGAGTAGAGACCTGTCACACAGCTGTCTATATATAAATGTGTCTTTTCTCTCTTTCTGACAGTCTGCTGTCATGTCTGCTGCATTTGCCAAGTTCCACCCTAATGTCGTGGTGGGGGGGACATACTCAGGACAGATTGTATTGTGGGACAACAGGAGCAACAAGAGGACTCCGGTGCAGAGGACTCCCCTGTCAGCAGCAGCACATACGGTACAACATACAGACAGAACTATTCATACTGTATTTAGACCAACGTTCAAATAGAGCAGAAGAAGAAGGTTTCTCCTTGTTGTTGTTGTTGTTGTTGTTGCAGCACCCAGTGTATTGTGTCAATGTGGTGGGCACCCAGAACGCCCACAACCTGATTAGCATCTCCACTGATGGAAAGATGTGCTCTTGGAGCCTGGACATGCTCTCCCAGCCACAGGTAATGTGTTCAGAGTCGACCTTTGCAGTAGATTGTTATATTTAGCATCATGATCGTACACAATTGTCAAACTGTGGTGACATGCAGTGACAAGTAACACAATTAACTCAAGCATAGCCTGAAAATCGGCAAAGAATAAGAGGTGATAATGTTGATCAGAAATAGGTATTTTGCACACACTATCTTTACGGAGAGTCAAACATTTTTTAAGACAAATTTGAAATCTCTTCAGGAGTAATGGTACTCACCTAGTTATATGTTTGATGCATTGAAACCAGTTGTTTGCATTAAAACTATTGCAGTGTTGGTTTTTTTTTTCTGTATTGTGCAGCCCTCTTTCAGAGGTGTGCACCTTAATTTTTTCTCAATGAATTTATCAAGTAAAAATGTACTGCTGCATTGTTATTAAAGCATATGTGCACATGTTTAACTTAATTTTTATATTTTGTATAATTTGTCTTTCTTCAGTCTTTACATTTCACACATTTCTGCCACCCCTACTCATGCTAAATGTCAAACATTTTGGCTTGACTGCTTCATTTTAGCATTCCAGTTTGGTATTTCCTCCTGACTTTACTCTTTTTCTTTTTCTACAACTCATTTTTCACTCTCAAGGAAATTAACTTTGCTAGCTGTGTCATTTCATCCATGCTGCCAAGACCTCGATGTCAAACTTCAGTTTTTTTATAATGTGCTAGTTGAATTTAGATTATGCATTAATAAACTGTCAAGTGATTTTTATAGGTTGTGCTTGGCACAGTGTGTGTTAACATAAAGCCAGAGGAGCTTGTTATGGATGTTCTGTGTTGCCTTCCCTCCACAGGACAGCATGGAACTGGTGTTCAAGCAGTCCAAAGCTGTAGCTGTCACCTCCATGTCTTTCCCTCTCGGAGATGTCAACAATTTTGTGGTGGGCAGCGAAGACGGCTCTGTCTACATGTCATGTCGTCATGGAAGGTGTGTTCATAAGAAACCGACGTCCCCAGCGTCCCTCCTGGATGCAGTCTGGAAACTGAGGCAGTTTGTTAGGCCCACCTAGAACCGTGTGTCAAATAAATATAACCCACTCACTTCCCAGTGCTACGCAAATCCAACACTTGATCTCCCGGTGTTTGAGGTTTCACTCCTGCCCAGTCATCCTGTTTTTCTTTTCCGCTTGTCAGTTGTGTTTGTAAAGGTCGTTCAACATAAACAGGGCACACATGCAGGGGAAACAAATCATTTTTTCCCTGCCCTTTTTTCTCTTTTTTTAGAATGTTTCTCTGGCTGAGAGAGTTTGTTTACAGTCGGTTGTCCCTGGGAGAATTAAAACTGCAGTTCATCCCACAATGTTCTCATTTAAGAGACTTGGGCTCTGCTCTGGTCCTCTGGCAGAGAAATGTGGCTTAAATCAGAGCTGCCACTGAGCAGCGTGTTAGCCCCAGTCGAACTGTCCTGCAGTAAGCCCCGACACCACAGAGAGGGGATAGCTGCTAGTTTTTGCTCAGCAGAATCACCTCTGTAATTGAAGGAATAATTTTCCACCTCATTTACAATGGTATGATACTCTCATCGCAGTTAATAATGCATAAGCATCACTCATGCTGAGTATTTACCTCTCTACGTTAATTATCAGAGCCTCAGTTGGGTAACAGCTCTGCAACATGTGGCAGACACTTTTGCCACCCTGCTGGTAATCACATGATATAAGTAAATGATTAATGTGAATACGTCCAGCAGTCATTCATCTGTGTCGGTTTCTTTCCCTCACGCTGGATGTAAAGTCTTGAAAAATGGACACCAACTGTTAAACCTGCAGATTATCTCCGTCCATAACTGCTGACTATGTTCAACCGTATTTAAACTGCAGGTTGTCACAAAACAATGATGTGTTTTAGAAAACTACATTGGCCAAGCCTGACTGAATCATATGTTGTCACTTCATCTGTGTTTTTCACAGCAAAGCGGGCATCAGCGAAATGTTTGAGGGTCACCACGGGCCCATCACAGGGATCCACTGCCACACAGCTGCAGGACCCCTGGATTTCTCCCACCTGTTTGTTACCTCTTCATTCGACTGGACGGTCAAGCTGTGGAGCACTAAGGTGTGAATGATTTTTAGCCCACAATTCAGAAAAAAGTCATATTACAAGAAAGGTAGTACAAAAAAGCTTAATATTATGAGAATATTAAAGCAAAATTACCAGCTGAGCCAAACACAACAGTCTGAAGCCAACAGCTCCTTTTTGTTTTTGACAAATATAGTGTTGCTTTCTTACGGTTTCATTATATTATTTGATTTTACATGATGTCTTAATTTCTAATAAGAAATTTCATGCAGACTTTATTCTCATAATATTGTGACTTTTTATTGAAATGCTAAGTTGTTTTTCTCATTTGTGAAAAATGAATAGAACAGGAAAACTTTATTCTCAAAGGACTGGATTTTTTTTTTATCCCTCAGTTTGGCCCTAATTTTAAATATTGTTTTGGTCAGAAGAGTTATCTGTGTGTAGGACATCAGTCCCCCCCCATTTGTGTTTGTGCTTGTGTTTATCATATCATATTATTTTCCAAAGTTTATCCAAAAGAACTCAATCCTGTAATTTAACAAGAATGAGAGCCTACAGCCATGTTCATTATAGTATAAGACAGATAAAAGCCGATCCTTTGTAATTCTGGTGAAGCACAGGTAAAGACTGGCCAGAGGGAACTGTCAAAGAAATTAAGGAGCAGTTATTGTTTGGACTTGACATCACAGTATCTGTTGGCAATTAGATACTACAGAACAGTTTAAAGAACGCTGACAGCAGATACATATCTTTCTTGCATCTTAAATGAAAGTGAAAAGGAAGATGAATATCATCTACATTATTCACCTCTGAATCATTCTGCGTAGGTGTCTTCAAAATCTACTTTGATTGCTTAATGTTGAACTAAATTCAAGTTGGACTCTTCATGTCAACAATGTCATAGTGGGCAGCGAGGATGGCTCTGTCTACATGTCATATGGTCATGGACAGGGTGTTCATGAGAAACCGACGCCCCCCTTCTGGACACAGCCTGGAAACTGAGGCAGTTTGTTGGTTGTAAAGATTTTAGTCACACAGTGTTAGCTCTAACTTTACATTTCATTTCAGTGCTGGAGACATGTTTTTGATCCTGGAATAGAGGACACAGCTTTGCGGCTTTTGTATTTACTTAAACTAATTTTAAAAGCGCATAGTGAGCGATGTTGCCTTTGCAAATAGAGGGATCTCATACCATGGAATTAAAATTGCTGCATCCATGCCAAAGAAAACAAAGTACATATCCAAGCTGGTTTATTGAACTATGCCAATTTTGGCCGTGTCCAGTGTGTATTTAGTGCAAAAGAAGAAAGTGACAACTGAGAATAGTCTTAGTCCAACCAGGAAGTAGTTCTGATTTACCACATTTTGTAAATTTACATTGCCATTTTTAGTTATTTTAAAACTACGCATATCCAACCAAAAGAACTCCTCTTCTGACATCACTTTGCTAATACAGTGTTGCAGAACGAACCAAACAACTTAGATAACATTTAAGTGTTATTCTAGAATGATAGAGGAGGGTGTCAGACCTATCTACAGTGTGGGGACAGATCTGGAAATGCAAGACTAGGTCAGGAATTTAAAGGAATGTAAATACAGAAATGGAATAGAAATGAAAATATGACCATGTGTTACATTTTGAATAAGCCATTTATGTCCACAGAAGCAGCAGGTCACTATGTTTTTACAGCACTATTTCATTTTCCCATTTTTTATAGCAGGTGGCTCTAACAGGACTTTTGCATTTTTGGCAGCCAGTGTAAGGGAAGGGAAAGTGAGGACACAGAGGTCCGATGTGCACCACTAGATGCTGCTAAATATTACACACTGAAACTAAATAAAATGAATGAAATAATTGTTTTGTCTAATTCCTCGTTTCTACAGAACAACAAGCCGTTGTACTCGTTTGAAGACAACTCGGATTATGTTTACGATGTCATGTGGTCTCCCATTCATCCTGCTCTGTTTGCTTGTGTGGACGGAGTGGGCCACCTCGACCTGTGGAACCTCAACAATGACACTGAGGTATCGTTCACGTCACATCTTGATCCCCTGGTTCATCTGTTTATCATTGTTTTGTGGCGTCTGTAACCATTCTGTCATCCATGCAACACGCTGCTGTCTTATTGTCTTAGGTTCCTACAGCCAGCATCACAGTAGAAGGTAACCCAGCCCTCAACCGGGTGCGATGGGCTCCCTCTGGCAGAGAAATTGCCGTGGGAGACTCAGACGGTCGAGTTCGCGTCTATGATGTCGGAGAGGTGAGCAGATGCGATGAGGCTTTGCACCTCTCAATTACTGATTAAAGTGTAATCTTAACATTTTTAAAAACATGTAGGCGTATTGTTTCAGATATGATTCATGTTCTTACCAGCTGTAATTTACACTGTAGTGATCAGTGACTAATTGTGCAACTTGATTATTATTTTACTTTTTTTATTTTTTTGGGGGGGGGTCTAAAATTCCTTTTCTTCAACTATGTATTTTAGTCATTGGCCTCCAAAACAGAGTAGGTTTGGTTTGAGAATATGGTAACGTGGGTTTTTGTAACATCTTATTAGTTGAGAATAAAATCTGTTTATTTTGTCGAGGAGTCGCCTTATATGCACTGAGCTCTAAGCCTTTTTCACGTGTTATTTACGAAAACATTTTCTTTACTTTTCAAGCTTTTAGTAAATGAAATGAACAGAAAAGCTATTAATATTTTTTTAAAATATTGTTTTATACCATATCCATCATAAGATATTGCAATGTAACTGCCATAATACAGTGTTTTACAGAAGAAGCCTCTAAGGGCTGTAGTATATTTAAATCACGTCTCTGTTTTGCCCCTACCAACAGCAAATTGCGGTTCCAAAGAACGACGAGTGGAACCGTTTTGTGCGTACGCTGGCAGAGATCAACGAGAACAGGGATGATGCAGAAGAGCTGGCAGCTCAGCGTCTCGCCGCCTGATGTTGTTGCCATGGATGCGATGTTTTAGGGACCAGTGATGCACTTGTTAATACCATGCCCCTTTTGATAGGACACAAACTGGAGGAATCGGTGAAGTTCACACTGGAAAGACATATGGATACGTTTCTTTGCAAACACCTTATTTGGACTTTTCCTTCTGTTAGCTGGATCGTCAGCAGTCTTCCTTTGATTAAGTGACAGGGCTGTTAATTACAGACACTTCCATATGAAGCCATAGTCAAACACTCAACAGTTGTCTTTTCTTGTACCAGATGCCTTAAAGGTTTATTTTTAACTTGATTGTAAAATGCATGTCCTGACTTTATTTAGCGCATATTAACATTGGCCTTAATTTTGAGTTACATTTTAATGCCAAATATGGTAGGTGCTTCACTGCACATACTAATTTACAATCCGTGAAGAACACTTGTAGCTGTGCTTCATGTCGTCCAGGTTGTAGTAAAGCAATCACCTCTTTATACACACAGGAATGTAAACATCTCATAACTGTAGCCCGGGTTGTCGTCTCCGCTCTCATAGACTTAATGACTTCAACGTTCACTTGTTTGTATATTAGTAAAAAGTCCTGAATCCAAATGTATTTGTACTTCTATAACGTGCCAGTTTCCACTTAATCAGTGCATTGGGTGAGATCGATATAGTGGGAGTATCGTCTTTGCCTAAGGAGATGATCATGTATGCTGTAACTGCTCAGTGATTTCCAGATCTGTAATGTAAGTCGAGGTTACTTTCCTAAAGAATCTCAAAGCTTGGTGACAAATTTGAGAATGTACTTTTGACACAGTAGGAAATACAGTTTAAAAGATTTATTTCAATAAAATACAATAAATACATTTAAATTATTTCCCAAGACTCTGGTCGTGATTTCAAAATAAACACTTTGAAAACATCTGTACATCCTTGTGTCTCTGAAACGTAACACATGCACACCAAAGCTTCTGCACGCCAGAAAAACGCAGTAACAATCCTTCATAATGTCATAATGTCCCTCTGTAGAGAAGTACAATATGTACAATAAATTGTGCAAGCTATGCAAACACCAAAAAGCCATACTCATGCAGCATTTAAAGTAAGACAATGCTCAAAAGCATTTCAGCATGGTTCAATAAAACCATTTTGGAGCAATGAAACGAGGGAAAATTAAGAATCACGGAGCATGCAGCCCACAAACAGTAATGGTTTATGAGGGCTGGGGCTCCGTTTTGGACTCTGCTGGTTTGATTGTCACCTCTCCAGAGGGCTTGAACTTAGGCAGGTGTAGACCAAACTTTCTCTCCACACCAGCGAACGTTGCAGCAGCTAAATGGTAGCCACCCACGTGGTCTGGAGTCACAGAGGGAAGGTCCTGGATGGTGGCTTTGGTAGTGGGTTCTGACCCAGCAGGACGACTGAGGAGAGAGTTCGACTGAAGCTAGGTGCACTTCATGATATAGATAAATGAGAGGTATGAATCCAAATTAAGTACTTACTGTCCTCCAAAGTCCACGTAGAACCATCTCTGCAGCAGTTCGTAGGTCACCAGGGTCACACCAAACTGTGGTGAAGATCTAAAGACGCGAGCTAATGGAGCATAGTTTGAAAATTACAATGTGGGATTTAATATTTCTCCAGCAGCTTCAAGACAATTACAGTCACCACTAAAAGCCTTATTTCCCAGTCAGGAAACCACTTAAAGCGCAGTGAGCGTGCATATGTGTGCATTTACCTCCTGCGCCCTTCCAAAACGCTCTGAAACCTTCCTCCTTAAGGATCTTCTTGAAGCAATCGATGACTCCGTTGTATGTCGTCTGACCGGCTCGAGCCGCCACCTGGAGCCTGGTCTTGATGACATCAGCAGGGGTCACAAGTGAAGCCGCCGGTATACCTTGGGAGATAGTTTAGAGCGATGATAATGAAGCGCTTTCACTATGCACAGAAGGCATCAGTTACTTAACCCAGCAGGAGCATCATGCAGAGCCTGAAATGGGTATAGCTTTACAGTGACAATATACAGAGTGCACGGAGACTAAATGGATAGAAACAGGGATCTACAGAGTAACATGATGTGTTTTTATTGTTTCCACCAAGGAGGTTATGTGATCAATCCTGTTCATCTATCAGTAGGATGACCAAAGATGACTGCACAGGTGAAACTTTGGTGGAAGGTTAAGACTTGAAGCCCTTCATTTGGATCTAGATTCATAAAAAGATTTGGAGGCTTTTTGTTTTTTTGGGCTTTTTTTGTTTTTTAAAGAGTTACAGGCTAACTAACTAAAACACTAACCTCCAACTGGCACGGACTGGCAAATTATACCTAAGGTCTTTGTCACCGTGGTAACAGAACAGCACGTTGTTGGCCTTGTTGACCGTCTTGTTGAGAAACTTAGTACCTCAAATCCCTTAAAAACAACATATTACTGTTTTAATGGGGTGGCCATGGCTCAGGAGGTAGTCCAATAACTGAAGGGTTGGCGGTTTGAATCCCAGTCAGGGGCAATCCCAGTCCCTTGGGCAAGACACTTCCCCCTCCTTGCCTCCAGTGCCACTCACACTGGTGTATGAATGCGTATGAATGTTCGGTGGTGGTCGGAGAGGCTGTTTGGCGCGAATTGGCAGCCATGCTTCCGTCAGCCTGCCCCAGGGCAGCTGTGGCTACAGATGTAGTTTACCACCACCAG
>JAPTYQ010000015.1:25172040-25187291 GCA_029814465.1 Ostorhinchus cyanosoma | reverse complement strand
ACACATTTAGTCTATATAATGTATATTATTATGGACGGAGGCAGAAAAGCCAGGTGTAGATTACTGCACAAAGTGAGTTTATTTTTCTTGGTCAGGATATGTTCAGTCAGTCCAGCTTGTATTTACAAAGAGACAATTAATACTGAACAAACTGAAAAAACTATGAATTATGAAAGAGCCGCAGCATCTGAAACCGACCACAGTGAACACTTGACAGATAAACAGAACCACAGTGTTTCAGTTTCAGACTCAGTTTGTCATGTCTGTTATGGATTGTGATTGCCTTTTTTTTTTTTATCACTTACTAGAAATTCCAGGCAACCCCATTTGATTCCAGGCGACTCTGTGTGGGGTCTCGGCCCCAAGGTTGAAAAACACTGCATTAACGTACGTGTTTTTTTAATTTAATTTAATGCACATGCTTCATTCTAACCACCTCATGTGCTGCTGTGGAGTTTAATCTGCATCAGTGCATCATATCCTCCTGAGACCCAGTAACTAAAGTTTTGTAATTTTTACATTAAATAATTGCCTTGATTGGAAACAGCATGATGCATGCTACAGTTTTTTCAGGTACTTTTTTAATACAATGTCTTATGATAATTTTTTTTTAATTAGTTTTTTCCAAGTAAAGCTGTGAAACTCTTGCATTTGCGTTGCATGTATTTCTGGATTTCAAGAGGATATATGATGTTTTTGACTCATTTTATTATTGCATTAATTTACATGTTGCATTTTTATCACTGCACGTACTTCATTATAACCACTTCATATACTATTGTGTAGTTTAATCTACATCAGTGCATTATGTAAGATCATCATGTTTGTAGCATCATCATCCTATGAGAATAACGTATTTCAAGAAAATCTGACAGACAAGTCTGTTTTTCAACTATACTTTTCCAAATGGGCGTTTTAAAATGTTTATTTGGCTCAAGTGGGAGGGGAATTTTTGTAGTCCATGAGGGAACATTTCATGCATTTATCTCCAAATCAGCACATTTGGAGATAAATAGTACAGGAAGGGAATGGAAAAACTGTAAACTGAGATGTAAATAGATTAAAAAGTACAAATGTTGCCTCTGAGACATTATGCAGTAGAAGTATAAAGCAGCATGAAATGGAAATACAAAAGTAACATACATGTACTTCAAATTTACACTGAAGATAAGTCATTGAACGTATCGGTGGCCAAAGGGAGCCATACTGGAAAGGGATCAGTGGTTAAAACTGAGAGAAAAAAACTGGAAAACTGAGACACTCAACATGTAAAAACAGGTTGTTTCTGCTGAGTTTACAGAGGCAGAAGTCAAGTCGGATTACGTGCAGTTTTATATTTTGCATTTCTTTTTGTGTGGTGTTCTCAGTTTCTGCTCCCTCGAATCACAAGAAGTGGTTAAAATATTATTTGGCTGGAGGGCAAACAGACAGGTAACATTATCCTTTTTATACTGAATGATTTAGGTAATAGATGTAGACAACGGAGGAATGAAAACGTCTACAGAGGAATGATTGTGTTCTTCTACTGATGACAAAATGAAAATCAGTAGCTCGGGCCATTTAGGAGAATTATAGAAAACCATATGAAGGGTATTTTTCCTTTACTAGCGCTGTAATGGATATGTTGTTGAGGTGTATGTGAGGAGAAGAAGAAATGCTCAGTAAATGTTGTGTATAAGAATCAGAGGATGGTGACAAGAGTGCTATTACATTACACATATGTCACTCACAATACGATAACAAAACACTCCCAGGACCCCTGGCTGAAATACTGTGAAGCTCTCACAGTGTTTTTTCCAGCTGAACCCAAGCTTACTAAGTAAATAGGAATGCTGCACACAGACACACACTGACATTTGCCAGATGCTCAGTGCTAATTAGGGCCAAGTATTCCCCTTCGTATGGAGTGTGTGAGAAACCATAAGTGCACCGCTGGCCGACCTGTAGGACCTGACTGAGGCGGAGCTCTGTGTTTGTTCTCTGAACACATGAACATAACAAACCCTGTTTGCTTTGCAGAACAGGATTGTTGTATAGGGTCAGAATTTGTTATTTCAAATTTCATTCCAGGAAAAGCACATGAACACCAGTTTTTCTTTGATGCAAGCGACAGTATGTGTGATCCACTAATGAGATCTAAATAAACAACAGCTCTACAAACACTGTAAACCTATGTACTTTACCTATAAACATGAGCACTGAATCCAGTGGAGCCCAGCTTCCCTCACGTGCTGAACAGATATTGCTTTGGCTCTTGACTCTGTCATTTAAGATACTCAGTCTTGCAGCTCAGTGCTGCCTGTGTGGGTGAGCCACAGCAAAATGCAGGTGCTGAGAGGCAAAATGCTTTCGCCCTGTTGCTATTTTCCCCCAGTGAGCAGTTTACCATCAGCACATTATCCTTTTCAGGTATGTCATTCATCATTTATCATCTAGCCTCCACGTTTTCAAACCTAACCCATCATACCACCTACAAGCCTCCAAATATAATCTACGAGTATCAAAAGAACTGTCCCACCGTCCTGCATAATAACCACTTTGCAAACCCTCCTCCATCCCTAAAGTGGTGGTGGTGGGGCACTGGCAGGAAGTGAAAGGAGACCTCAAAGCTCCAGCCACCCACCCTCAGACCCACCCCTCTTCAGCCCACCCCCCCCCCTGCTCTCCCAGGCTGCAGTGTGGCTCTGTGTCCTGGCTCCTGTCCAGGTTCTGGTGCTGTGATGGGGAGGGTCATGGTTTCGTCTGACCTCGGGCCTGCATGTTGGATGTTGTTATTATTAGTGCTCCGTGCCCCCCGGGCAGGCGGTCCCCAAAGCAGGAGGAACTGCCGGGCTCTGGAGAGGCTCTAGACCTGGAGAGCAGCTGTGCGGGTTAGAGGCCCCCTGCACCTCCACGGTCCCCTGGGAGCACCGCTGCACCGGCCCGCCAGGAGGTACAACTGTTTTTTCTACACACTACACAACATCCTCACATGCTGCTGCGCTCCAGGACCAGAGTGACTGGATACACTCCATAATGTACAGGGAAAGAACATAAAATATAAGCTTTCAGTTAAAAAAAAAACAAAACCATCACCACGTATTGTAACTGTAAAAATAAGAGGAGCAGGAGTAGATGGTATAAGATTACAATGAGACAATATTCTGTTTCATTTATTCCTTAAATAACTGTGGATGTTGTGAGTTTGCTGCAAATTAATTGTTAAATTACTATAGTAAATAGTAAGACAAAACCCTGCCGCCTGGTTCTGTTATAAAGCGTCAATTTAATGAAATTTATATTTTTAATTACCCTGCTTAGGAGGCCATGTGATCACTCCTGTCTGTCTGTCTGTCTGTCTGTCTGTCTGAGCAAGTAGCAATAACAACAAGGACAGGGTGAACTACAAAATTTTGGTGCAGACCCATAAAAAGGGGTGGAGGCTGGAATTGCTTTTTACTTTCCAGTAATTAAACTTATTATAAGCTTATCTAATTGGAGATTGGTTGAGTTATTTGTTACAATTGTAACAATCACATACTGTATGGCAACAACAAAAAAAAAAAATGGAGAAAACCTGGATCATAATATGCGATTTGATAATATTGTGGAATAAGAAGCATTAACTCTAGGCCTTAGCTGAGGTCTGTGCCTCTGACTTAAAATACAGGGCTGTATTTATAACGTAATAATTTTTTATCAGTATTATCTTGTGCATCCATTATTAAGCCGTGATGGTCTTATTGAGATACAAGATCTCGTCTTTCCGGGAATCCTAGTCATGATGCAGCACAAGCAGTTTCATGTAAAAACATTGTCATGGGAAAAACATGAACACGCAGCATATGACAAATAGTACAAAAAAATAATAATTAAAAATAAATAAATAAAAAGGATCTACAGGCCCGATAACCATTTTCTATTCTGCATACACCCCAGTAAATGTCATGTAATACAATAATGTTTCGCATGTTTCGAAAATTCATTTGCATTGTTAATTAAGTGTCATTTACATTATACACTATACTACTGAACATGCAGTGGTATTAGTTTTTATTCAGTTACCTTCCCTTCTGAACATTGTAATCCGTTTTTTTTTTTTAATTATTATTATTTTATTGTAGCAGGTGGTCTTTATGCCAAGCCCTTGAATTTATGAATGTTTCTGATTGCACCTTTACATTCTCTTCCATAAATCCTGCATTATGAATGTATGGCTCTATGTAATGCTAAATGATTGGCTGCTTTGTCCATGAATAACATCCTACTGAGGGTCAAAGGGTATTAAAAAGCCTACCTTGCCCCTCTACCAACTTAATTCTGCCTATTCTTGGCAGGTCTGGAGGGGGCCTTCTAACTGTGTAAATAGCGCTGGAAATTGCGTGTGGCCTTTGACTGTCTCTGTAATTGCGAGCCTCTTGCAGTATTTTGCTTGGCAGTCTGAGAGGTTAACCCCTGAGGGCTGCAGGCCTGGAGCTCTCTGTCTGACTGGCAGAGGGGCTCCTCAAAGCCCCACTTGTTCACCTCCCAGCCTGGGCAGCTCTAAGTCGCCGCTGATCCTCTTCTAGATGAGAGAGAGTGGGAGGCTGCAGCATTCAGCCATGGCCTCAGAGTGTTACAGGACGCATCATCCTCCGACTGCCATGTGCACCTGGGCCGGCGGTGCACGCAGAGCTTTGTCACCTTCTAAACACAGCAGCACCTCCAATCCTGACTTCATCAGATTATATGGACTGCTGCAATAAATAATGGATCACCAGTTTCACCACTAATCTTTTTGCCATTTCTTATCAAAATATGAATATTCCTATTGATGCTCTGATGGATGATGTGCAGATGGATGTATTTATTTTGGTCATACATAGTAAGTGCAGTTCAAACAATATATCACTGCTAACACATAAAAACGCTCATTTCACAAAATGCATTTGGCAGCCCTGAAAATGAGCAGTGAGTTAGAGTAGATAAATAAATATTGAGTATTTTGAGTGGCCAAAAACAATGTCGTGTTCAATTAATTTTATTTTACAGCAGGAAAAAATTGTGGCCATTAATTCTAACTGGTTGATTTTGAACGTCTTTGTCTCAGAGGACTTCAGGGTCATGTTGGAGATTCATGGAGAAGGAATGTAGAAGGTGCAGTCTAAGCTGTCTGCTGTGATGGATGATGTTGCCGTATGAAATGGTCTGTAAAGATGCAGCCTCTTTTGGACTAACAGCAGAAACTGTACAGAAAAGACAACATGTGCAGTTTCCTTCTTGGATTCCCACATTGTTCTCACCAGCTCTGTTCCCCTGAGCCCGAGAATGACTCTGTACACCCCAGACAAAAGTACACAAGCAGAAAAGAAACACAGAGGCACAAAAGGCTCTTTATGTAATGCTGTCAAGCATTGATTTATTTCATATATTTGACAGACAACATAAAAATTGTTGCTTCATGGCATGTCAAGCTGGGCTACAGAGATTGCATTGGCACTGCCACTATCAGTCAATTCTTCGGTACAAATGTTTCTTGGACAAAGAGACATTGGCTGTGAGTAATTCATATGTGTTTGTTGCTTTGACACAGTTACACATACAAACTCTTCTGCAGAAAGCCAACCACAAATCTGTCCCTTTCATGCATGATGTCCATTTTTGTGGACAGTTAATTCAGCCTTGTTTATTATGACAGAGTTCTCCAAACTACTTGTTGGCAATATCATGAACTCTATAGCAATGTTGTAACAGTAACTATTATCTTGTATCCCAAAAATTACTGGATTTCTGACACCTTCATTTCAAGATGGCGGTGGTCAACGTCTCTTCAAAGAGGTCGACTCAGGTAAAAAAAAAAAATGTACACACAGGATACTGGTGATGTTGTCTGTTAAGAGTAAAATGCTTTATTTTTTACCTCAAAAACCAACTGTCCACATGTCATACACTAGTGGGGATTTCATTAACTTGTAAGACTGTTATTGTGTAAACTGTATTGTTTGAAGATGATGGGGAATGAGCGGACTCTACACTGTTGTCCATATTGGAATAATTTAGTTTTCAGACATACTTCTGTATTTATACACATCAGTAATGACCTTTGACCAGGTGCAATGATTACATACTGAGTCCCAGTTTCATTGTATCTTACAAGAATAAATCATATTGTGATGATAATTTCATGTAAAGAGGTAAAAATATTCTATTACAACTTTAAAGGCAACAGTGCAGTTACTCTCCAGCAATTGTGAGAGAATTATCCTGCATTAATTACATTCTATGTACTGCTAAGCATGAAATTCATTAGCTGAAAATGCCACAATTTTACTAAATATAGTTTTTTTATGCAACCAAACTACATATGTCCACTCAACTCTAAATGAAATCTTTCTTAGTCAGAACTTCAAGTTCTCATAACTAATATTTTATTTCAAGTTTATGGTCAACAGTGTTTGATTAAACAGACACTAAATAAATATAACACAACAGGTCAGTCTCACTCTCTGCTCTGTATTTTGTTCGTATTGCACAGGCACCTGGGGGTGCACTGAGCATGCTCAGATGTGTATGAAGAGAACAGCGTCTATTCTATCAGCACATTTTGAAATGTTTCCTGTTGAGCAAATGGTTGAATTTTTATGAATATTTAAAATAAATTCTACATTCAGAATGAGCACCACAGACACCTTAGGAGTTAAAAACTTAACTTAACTTAACTTAGATGCAGTATTCAGTAACATGAGCTGCAGGTCTGTTTCATCAGTGGGACAGTAGATAGATGGATTGAAGACTTGCAGGACTGGGGTACTGGTTTGTCTCTGGGTGCTCGTGGAGGATCAGCAGCTGTGTAATCAGCCCTGTTTCTGACCCCCACCTGTCCGGATGTTCCTCCACACCCTCCATCATGTCAATGTGTCACGCAGCCGCTGATGAACCACTGCTCACGTACAGACTTGGAGTCAGTCTAACCTGTAGTCTGATTTAGTGAGGACGTGCCACCACTGAATGTACAGTGTAATATCCTGTAACATTAATCAGAGTTTTATTTAAACTCCCTGATTTACTGGTCACTGCTAAATTAATAGTTAAAAGGAGGTCACAATAAGTCTGGCAGCATTTTTTACTCACTCACCCTCCACTGTCCCTGCAATAAAGGTTCCTAATTCCCAGATTTTATTCTAAAAAAGTACAAATATTCACCATTTACTAGTTATGTATTATATGTGTCAATAGCATATTTCTTCTTTATGACTCATTATAGAGCATCAGCATATTTAACCACTACCAGGCCTTTAACTAACAACTTCCTAATTATCGATTGAAATTAAGGTGCAAAGATTTTTGAAAGATGTGTATTTTGCAATTTCCCTCTCAACACACACTCTTCCTGGTAAAGTTGAAATAATTTTGTTTTCACATTCCTCTTTTTATTTCCATTTATACACATCAGTAATCACCTTTGACCAGGTGTAATGATGACATACTGAGTCCCAGTTATACTTTATCAATAAATCACATTGTCACAATCATCTCATGCAAAGAGGTAAAAAATATTTTATTCCAACTTTATGTACAATAGCACTGTACTCTCCAACACTTGTGAGGGAATTATTGTGCATTAAGTGAATTCTATGTACATACTGCTGAGCACTGGCTTTATTCAAAGGTAGTGCCTCAAGAATTTAGCAAAATATGATTTAGTTTGATGTAACCAAACTACACATGTCCACTTAACTCTAAATGAAGTCTTCCTATTCAGAGCCTGTTCTTCATTCTAAAGTGCTCATAACTAATAGACCAGTAGTTCGGTACTTAATTACTACTAGAACAAGCCAATATGCAGCTAATATGTATGCAAATAAGTGACTAGTTAATGGTGAAAATGTGCAGCTTAAAATAAAGTCTGACCAACTGCCCTGTGAAGAACCACATTATCTGCAGACATTGTTTGCTGGCGATTGAGCTAAATGTGACACAATTGAAGAAGCAGCCTGTGTTAGGCATGTGGATGTTCTGTGGTCGCTGTTGAGAACACTGAGCTCCGTATTTGCACTGCTCTTACTGAGGATAACAGCCTCTTGAGCCCAGGTTAGGAGTGGGGCTCCCTGCAGCTGCCCTCTCTGAGACTGATTAGTGTGGTGATGAGCGAATGAGGGCCAGGGGAGCCGCGCACACACACTCTGAAAGGGTTAAGCAGCCGGTTAGGGAGGAGACCTGCACTGTGTCCAGGATGTTGAGTGCTGCAGCGCGATGGTGTGCTGTTACACTGCATGAGGCCTCGGCTCCACTTGGGTTCTGATTGGGCCTGTAAGATCACAGCCCACCCCCCTCTTCCTCCCCCTCTCTCTGCCAACCCCCTCCTCCCTGAGGGTTTCTCTCTCCACATCCTCCCTGCTGATTATCACCGCTGCCAGAGCTGACTCTTGCACTCCAGCTGCTGTCCACACTCTGGCTCTGGGGCTAATTTAACCAGGCTGCATAGAGGGAGAAAACTTTCTCACACAGCACTGGAGAGGCTGAGTTTCTGCACAGTAAAGCTCCTCCCAGGCTTTGCCCTCTGCAGAACCCTCCATCAGCCACAGCCGCTGCTCACTACAAAAAGAGCTGCTTTACTAACACTACATGCCTTTCCGTCAGGCTTTCCCTGGTGGTGTGTTTAAACAATATCCAGATCTACGTCGTTCAGGACAAGGTCACAATCCTCTTTGCTTGGAAATAGTTCATCAGTGCAGAGTAGACAGTGGATGTTTCCTTGCAGACCAACATGTGTTTCTTCTCTGCAGGTGTTTCCTCTGAGCTAAAGCAGGGCAAAGTGCTGCCTTCACTGTCCAAAGGGTTACTCTCAGCAGTCATCTTTAATATGAAATCCAACCTTAACGCTCCTAATATAAAACACTCGCGCACACACACACACACTATCTCTGTAGCTACTGTATATCAAAGCTCTGTGTGCTTTCATTACAGTAGATCCAGAGGTGAATGGTGTTTGAGTTGAGAAGATTGATGCCTTGATGACTTCTTTATCCCAGAAGACTGAGGCTGCAGAGTGAGTTTTTCCCGCTGTATTACTATTCCTGCATTAGAGCGGTTCAAGTTATTGTGATTTGATAAAAAAGCATGGTTGAAAAATTCACACAAGCGTCGTCATATTGAAGCTGTGAAAACATCTATTTGACTTTGTGAGGCTGGGAGGGAGAAAAACACGGTAATTGACCAGTCAAACAAGTGACTCTGGAGCAGGACAAAAGGTGGTACTCGAACAAGACGGGAATTAGAATAAACTATCACTGCAAGTTCAGTAAATAAATTAATATAAAATATATCCTGCAGAAAATCAGGTTACATAGCAACAATAGTTTGAGCTGAAAATGGTACTAATGTAACTACAGTGGGTGTATCTGGGCAATACCGAAGTTAAGTTTATGTAACAGGCAATAATGGGAAACACATCTGAAGATAGCAATAATATAAAACCGTTTCAGTGGTACTATAACAGTAATTTTGAAGCAATATGTGACCCATATAACAATAAAATAGTTATATCAGTATGATAATCTGATTAAAATGGATATATGAAGAGTAATAATCTGATTTTTTTTTTTAAGTCTATGTTTTCACTGTATTATTGGAGTACTGAAATAAGTAAATGAAATGTATATACAGATAATTCAAAAGATAATTAAATAAAATGAATAAAGAGCAAATGTACCTTTATTTAATTCCATCATCTCAAGAAACAGTACAGTGGAAATATCAACGTAAGCTAACACAACTCACTATATTACAGTCTTTGATATAAATATTGTACTGATATAAGCGTAACATATGCCTTATAGACAGAAAAATATTGGGACACATTACACCTACAGTTTGTAGAAATTCTAATTTCAGTTGACTTGAGATATTATTTATTATTATGGCATTAATAATCAATAATAATCCCAAAAAAATGTCATATCAACATTTGCTTTAATTTTCAAGGAAGGTTTATCTTCCTGAGTGACAGTTGAAGAAACCACATGGTCATTTGTGGTTTACGGTTATTATTTAGGATCAGAACATGACAAATATTTCAGAAATCTAAAGGTAGAACAGATTTAAAAAAATAAATAAATAAAAATTTATATTCTTCAAATAAATGTCAGTATTTAGTAACATGAAGTAAACTTAACCTCTAAGTTGGTGTCAATGTAAACAAAATTAAACCAAAAAATGAAATAAAAATGTTTATTGCAGCGATGTTAATCCCATATTAAAATAAAATGAACATTTACATCCTGGACTCTGTTTGCAGTGAATTAAATGTTTCCCAGTGCTTTTGTCTATATACTTTATTGCACTGCTCTGTTACTAAATATGCCTTTTTCTTTACTGCATCATTTATTACTCTTTATATTTGGCCACACCTCTTAGATAAAACACTACCCAGATATACTTCCTATTAATGTCATTGCTCTGGTAATTACTTAATAATTACTGAACTATTAAACCACTATTACCTTGTTAATATTACGCCGCTAAGTGCTGTCTGAAGAATTGTTTAAATGATAGACTGCACAACATAAAATAGTCGATGTGCTGTATATGTGGTTGTATTAGTTGTGTGACAGTCAGCTGTTCAGACATAGACCAGTGTGTGATCCTGTAAACTTCAGGCCTATCCTGTGTCCTGGCAGACCTCTACATGTTGGGCTCCAGCCAGCAGCTCTCGGACTGAAGCCTTGTCTTACTGGTGATTCTGTGCCAAAGCAGCATTATATGAGTGTTGATGGGGGGAGTCCTCTGTCAGCCCACGGGACCCCGGTGTCTCTCTGCCGGGCCGTCCTGGGTCAGACAATTGGACAGAAAGGGTAAGACGCAGTTCCACAATCCCAGCCCCCCCGCCCCCCCCTCGCTATGTTAAATAGGAGCATTGTGACTGCAGACCTGCTCTCATCTTCATGTACACTTTCTTTTTTTCTTCTTCTCCCAGTACATAATGACCCCAGACTACGTGACGACAGGCATTGTATCCGACTGGGCCGACCACATAGAAATTAAAGATGAGGATCTGATTCAGAGGCAGCTGCAGGTCTTTCTCGGCTGTTTTGTGTCAGTGGGTCCACAGATTCTCAAGGTGTGTGGGTACGTCCGTGTGCGAGTTTGTATGTTTATTACTTCCACTGTCATATGTGTTTGGTTTAATGTTTATTAAATCTTTTATTTATTCTAATTCAGTGCGTGGCTCTCATGTTGTTGCAAACATAGAACCAGGTGGTAACAATTGATTAAATCAAATTTCTGCCTGGAGCAAGAATTCAATTACAGCATTAGACCTGTAATCTAATTCATTCCTTCCTTCACATGTGTGAATTGTTATTATGATATATCCATAATATTAATCCCTGTAATTTAACTGATTTATGTCAGAAATGTTTGGAGGTGGTGCACAGATTCCACTTCTGAGAGGTGTTTAATATCAGATGTGTAATTTGCTCAAGACCTGCAGTTTGAATAAAAATGCTCATTTTATACATCGGAGCAAAGCCAGCAGTGAGAAAACAGCCTTATGCATTCATTTACAGATTAAATTAGCTCAGACAATATGTTCAGGATAGAAAATCATGTTTCTGTCTTCCACTGAAAACTTCCCTACATCTGTCTTTACAGTGAACAATGTAGTCACAGTATACCTGACAGGTATTTAATATCTCGTAGCCATTTCATCTGGGAATCCCCCCACTCTTTTCAATTATCAAGTGCAATTTAGAAATCAAACCCAGCAGCACTGTTCGCTGGCAGATCAGTTATGAGAAGATCCCTTTTTCATTAAACTAAAACGTTTGTGAGAAGTGAACACACCACTTATTGTACACAAGTCCTGAGAGGGAGACGTTTTCTTTTTAAAAACTTGATAGCTGTGCCATTCTCTATGATGAAAAACAATACAAATTACAGTGAGGCAGGTTATAAATTGGTTTGTGTTACTTACAAAGTGTCCGATACTTGACTTGTTATACAAGAGTGTTACAGAGTGAGTGCGTAAGAGTATTAAGAGGTCACACTGATATTTGGAAAATAAGCCTTCTTGCACACATTGAGCACTGTCCACATCTTTGCTGATTGTGCAGCAAAGTTGAAATGGCCTCAGAGATAGCATCTGAGGTCTCAGTAGGCAATTAAAAAGAAATTAACTCAAATTGTAGCTAATTTTGTGTTGTCTGCTATTTTTCCCTGTTTATTTTGAGAACGGTTTCTTGGAAACTCCCACTTTATAATTGCATCAGATGCTTATTTTAGATGTTTATTACCCACTCTGCTTTTCCACTGGTCCTCAAAAAGCTGTACTAGATGTTATCAACAATGATGTCAGTGTGTCCTTATACACGTACATATACACTGATCTGATGCATTTATAAATAATTCACAAAGGTCAAGCTTTGATCCTCTGATACGGCCTCTTGGATCGCCAGTAGTGGCAGGAAAACCAGTAGACTGAAAATGAGGAATGCATCAAGGGGTGTGCTGTTTACTTGTAGTACGGGCAGCTGGTTAGCCACCCCTCTGCCGTTTTACACCCCCCTCCCTCGCTTTTCAATTCCAGCCAGTCCCCAGGCTCTGACACTAACTGGGGGCTGGAATATTGTGCACTGGGGATCAATGCGATCCTAAGTGAAATGTCAACTGTGGCCCTGCGATGTGTCAGGCTGTGAGGGAGTTGTAATGGCTATTGATCCACTGTGCACTTAATGCAGAGCTGCCCCGCCATGATGCGAGCCAGCTGCAGCAGAAAGATATATGTATGAGATGAGCTAAAACTGAGAAAATAGAAAAGAAAGAGCCCACAGTCGTCCCCTCCTCCCCCCTCTTTCCATCCCTCCCTCTCTGGCTGCAGATTGATCTTCCTCTTCCTGCTGATTCTAACTGGGGTCTGTCATTATCTTACTCTGTCATTAGGGGCTCCATTGACAGCCTTGGCCTGTCTGTGTCACTCTATTGAGACAGCAACACTTTTCCCATGCAGTGTTCCCTACATTTATTAAAATCTCTGACAGCCTTGTCTCAGCTTTCTCCATAGATGGCTGAGCTTCAGGCAGCGGTGCAGCAGCATAATTGGAAGACGAGGTTCTGTGTCCCTGGCTTGTAATATCTGTGAGGTACGGCTGTAGGTCAGACTGGTTTATATCAGGCTGCTGGCTATAAAGAACAAAATCACACCGACTCTGTCTGAGGGTCAGTGAAGTCTGAGCTACGAGGGTCAGTGCTGTGGACCTACATGATTATGGCCGTCTGCAAATCACGTGCTCACGATCATGACTTGCATGCCGTCAGTGTAAGATAAGGTAGCAGACCCTTCAGCTGTCTTTCATTCATGCAAAGTGCTCCCAAAGGCTTTCCAGGGTTTTCTTAATATACAAATCAAACATATGTTGCCCAAAATCCATGTTTGAGTGTCAAAATATGTCCAATAAGCCTTCTACGCTTTGAACCTAAAGAAGCTCATAACTAGATGGACCCTCAGAGACCACACACCGCCTCCAAGGCCGCAAACAAACCACAAATTATAACCTACAGCTTTAGGAATAATTATTCAACCACTGTCAAATTTGGGAAAAGTCAACATTTGTCAAAAATGCGAGTCAGAAAACCATCAGGGTTTTACAGGATGGTAATATGGAGGAAAGATGTGGCCAAAGGAAGAAATCTGATGAAGAAGAAGCTTTGTTTACATTAATGACGACAACAGCCTAATTCTGTCAATGACAAATAACAGAGAATTTTGGAATATCGTTAATACTCTAAGAGTAAAAAAAAATATGTAAGCTCCTATATTGAATTTTTTCAGAAAATGAAAGGTGGTCCAATACTTCTTATTGATCGTAGGTACCATTGATTAGCTAAACCGGCTGTTACCACGGTAACAAAGGTCTCATCTCTGATTTGCCACTTGGTGTCTCTTTCATTTTTCTTACTATCGCCACCAAAGTTACAGATTTACAGGCAGACTGTGGATTTAGCCAGTTAGCTGTGGGGTAGCTGTTAAGTTTTTGTCGGATCATTATGGGTTTAACTAACTTTCTATCTTAATTTTTTTTTTGTCAGTCCCACAATGATAAAGACTGAACAGTTTCTATGCACCATTGGCTTTCGGATCTCACCAATTACATTTGTTTGATGCAAGCAATAAGTTATGACAAAGAGATTAGAGGAAAAAGTGACGCAATCCAGTTCAAAATGGCAGACAAGTGGGATTTTTTTTGTTTTTTTATGGATCTGCTCCAAAATTTTATCATATTTGTCTTTAGCCCAACCCTTCCACCAAATTCATTCTGTACTTTTAAGCAGATGTGAATATAGAACTGCAGTATTATAGATGAAATCAATCACCACAGCTACATGGTATTTCAGTGAAATCCTGCACACCAACATATCCTCCAGTGTTTACCACTGTCAGCCAAATAAACCTGCTCTGTCTGTAATTTGTAAAAATGAATTTGTAAGCAGATCTCACCACATCTGCTGCAGTTCCAAAGAAACAGATTCTAGGAGCCAATTTGGTTCGGTGTCAAAATGGCCAAAAAGAACAAATTTTAAATGTAAAACAAAGTCAAAGCAGGAGAAATGGAAGAGGCTGTAAGAAGCAGCCCAAATAGTTTTATTCTTCCAGTCTTCACATAACCTAAATTTCTGATCATATGATTATTGTTTTGTTGTATTCTCTGCTCCTGGGCTATTACTGTAGGGACTTGACAACTTGAAAACATTTCTGGAGGCTGTCAGGAAGTGCACAGTGGGGAGCGTTGAATTGAGATTGGTGGTTTGTTTGTGTGTGTGTGTGCGTGTGTGTTTGTGCGTTTGTGTGTCATCGCACGAAAAGCGATGCAGAGTATAGGACGGTGGTGGGACCGAGCTCCTCATACGTTTTACAGGAGGCACAATCAGGCAGGTCCAGGGGGTCTCGGGCTGTCTTGGCCTCCTAACACACAGGCAGCTCAACAGGACAGAAGTTATTGGGGGGTTGGGGGTGAAACTGATAACATGGTGTCTGACAGAGACTCATCATTTGAGTGTGATACAAGTATTTGAACTGCAAGGCTGTAATGTTGCTCGGCTTGTCTGGAAAGATTTATTCCAGATTGCAGGGCATGAGGGGTCAAAGGCCATGGATGTGGGAGGCTTTTCTGAAAAAAGGCACTTTTTGGGGGAAGTTAATACAAATAAACAAGATGTGAATGGTTCTATCTATCTATCTATCTATCTATCTATCTATCTATCTATCTATCTATCTATCTATCTATCTATCTATCTAT
>JAPTYQ010000015.1:25127415-25140427 GCA_029814465.1 Ostorhinchus cyanosoma | reverse complement strand
GGGCCAATACAGAGGATGAAGAACTAGGGTATGTAAACTTATGATCAGGCTCATTTGGATAGTTTCTGTTGTCAGTATGATTTAAAAAGAACAAACAGATTTGTTTGATTATAAATGGCTTCACCAAACCACTAGCCACGAGTGAAAGAAAAGGTTTTGTATTATCATTCATATTCTCTGAAAAATGGCCAAAGAATCCTAAATTCTGCGGGGGTATGTAAACTTATGAGCACAACTGTAAACCTATGGGTGGCTGCATGATCGTATGTGAATGTTGCATGCTTTTGTGGTTTCACTGATGTTTTCTTGGCAAAACAAAGTGCCTCACAGATAAATCAAGTGATTTGACTGGATTTTTTTCCTTTTTAAACCATTTTTAAAAAGCCATACAAAATAGCTAGAGGATGTTTTCTCCATTAACACATATGAACTTTTACTACTTTAAAATCACTTTCTATTCATGAACCTGTCTAATATATATGCGAAGGGCCTAAAAGTGGACCCTACCCTCAAATGTAACTCAATATCCTCACCAGTGATTTGACTAGGGGCCACACAGAGCTTTTCTCGATCCATTGTTCATTTTTGTTCCTACAAAAGTGCAGCTAATCTGTGAAGAAAGGCCTCGTCACCTGCAGGGGTTCACCTGTTCGACCTGCACCGTCTCTCCAGTTTCTCCTCACCCGCTGACCCGAGACAATACGAGGTCGGCCAGGTTCACCTCCGCTGACAGCTCACGTTACACACCCACCCAGGGTAACCGTGGACATGAAAGCACTGCTGGTGTGGAAGCATTAAATCAGCCTTACACACATTTTTCACCCAAAAACGAATGCAATGAAAAGCGCTGTTGTATATAGAGCTGTTTCTTTATGGAAGACTGTTCCTTTACTTATTAGAAACATTTCAAGAAAGAAAGCGTTTAAAAAAAAAAGTGAAGTCATTATTCAGGCTTTAGAGTTATTAATCTTTTTATGTTACCATTTTGGGAATTGAGGTTTTTTTTTTCTCCTCATTTCTTGTACTGGAATCTCTGTATGCATTGTAACTAGATCTGGATACTGTCCTTTTTTTTATTTTTTCAATTAGAATTTTTTATTTTTTATTTGTTTTAGAGGACCCCAGGAATATTAGCATGGCATTTGTGCATTGGCTAAAGGGGATTCTCAATAAAGAATAAACAAGAATAAACATTTTTGCCCATTGAAGACTCAGAGATTTCTTTAATAAAACATGCAAATAGTGACTTTATTCCTCAGCATTTATCAAAGTTACCCTTTTCAACAGAAATCACAGCTCATATGAGTGATGCAGACTCATTAGTTGCTTTGAATGGTGTTATGTAACTGCAAGATACATATAATTGTTAATAAAGTTAGTAAGGAAAATATGCTAAAATTGAAATGTAAAATGTTTATATATAGAATATCACAGCTGACCATAAGACCAGACAACTTTGAAAAGTCTTCTTTCACAGCTGATTCAATATAATAGTAATAAAGGAGATCGATTACTGACATTTATAGTTAAACTGGAAACACCAGTGTCAGCTTTTAGAGTAAATCCAACACTAAATGTCTGACTCTCAATAAAGACATTTCAATTATGTTTTCTAATATTTATTGTTGCTTTTCTCATTGAGTTGGACTGTTGAAATGGAAGGCCAATGCTGTGTCTGTGATAAACCCTGTAAAATCAGACTTTAAGAGCTTCTGTTTATTGAATTAAACATTTATTTTCTTCACAGAAAGCTCGACTGTAGTTGTAGTTAATTGGTTAAATTAACAAAACAGTTAAATGACTTCGTTCCAGAAATTCTCGTTTATATCCAATGTTTTAGTAGCATTTAGCATTAGCTCACTAATTATCCCACATGACCCAGTCATTTTTCCACCTTTTTGTCCAAATATGGTCACTTATATCTGCAAGGAACCAACAATGACAGTCCTTTCATCAAAAAAAATAATTGTTTTGTATTCCGCACTATTATTTTAATACTGTTCTATCTTCATGCCTTTTTTGTTCTTCATACTATTTTGTAGTTTTTCTTATCATCCGCTTTCTTACTTTTATTCCACATTCTACTTACTCTATAACAGTTCTTTCAAGCACTTTTCCACTTTATTATCTAGTGTACAACATTTACTAGAAATGTAACTGATTAGTACACGATTAATGACAAAATAATTAAACATAACATATTATTTGTTACATTTTTCAGTATTCTCTGACTTTTTATGCTTTAAAAGTAACCTTCGGTGCACTGCATGTGGTGTAATAATGTGTTTTTCTAGCAGCTGACGGTGAATGTGGGAGGTTTGACAGTATTTTTAGTGAAGAACCTGTTTTTACATCACTGAAGAGGATTGTGATGTGTTTAAGTCTAGTGCATCTGCCACCAAACCCCACAGAGATGCCATTCACATATCTTAAACCAGAGCCTCCCCAGACATTTGCTGCAATTAGGAGAGTGGTTAAAGACCCCTATCGCAGCCCCCTGTGTTCAGACACACACCAGTACGGACACACACACAGGGCTTTCTAACTTCAACAATGCCCACATTGTGGTGTATTATGCTGAGTGATTATGGCCCTGGCAGGTTCAAACTTCACACCGCCATCAAACACCAGCAGATACACTGAGAAACATGAGTGGGCGATACAATGAGGCTATTTTGTGCTTCATGCAGAACTTGGAAGATAACAAAGCAGCGGCTCGAATGACTGCCGCTGGTGGGTCGCGGTCTCAGATCTGTAATACATCATCTTTATGGAAACTAAAACATTGTTGGGAAGGTTACTTTGAAATGCGATCAGAGTGACTTTATTTTCAGTCCGGAAGTTTATTTGTGCGGCGAACAATCATGACAAATAAAAACAAATCAGCACTCACAAACAATGGTGTATTTATCGTACAAGGAAACGCTATTGAGCATGAAAAGCTTGTATATGTGAACGCATAAAAACGATAATTAAAGCAGGGGGGAGAGTTAAAAAAAATGCTCTAGTGCTGTTGTTTCTGTGAATGAAGGTTAAGAGTTCAGTCTGAGGATGGAGGCTGATACAAAACTCCGCCTCCTTTTTGTTTGAGTGACATCAAGAGCGTATAAGGTTGAAGTGTGTGTGTGTCACAGAGTTGGGAGATTTGAGTTGCATGATTTGATGAACTAAAGTTGAAATTTTTCAGACTGTAGACCTACTGGACTAACATTAAAGGGGTCATATTTTACTAAACCCACTTTTATTAGAATTTGGTTCATTTATTTGTGTATTTGGACCCTAATAGTTCATAAAGTTTGGATTTGAACCCTCCAGGTGCTATCTTTATATTGATTTTTGGCAAAAATCGAGTGGATTTCTTAATTCCTGCTTAATTTGTTTCATCTATAACTTCATCACAACATTTGCACAAATAAGGTCAAGACTTCCAACGAACATTTTTCTACGCCATATTTGTTTGTCAGCAGCGGTGGTTGTAGTTCATACTGAAAATATGCCCAAACTTTAAGCTGATTTCCTAAAATGTTCAGTTCTTGGTTGAACAGGACAGAATAGCACAGCCAACAACCTGTAGGGGGCGGGACATGAAGTGGCTCATTTGCATTTAAAGGGCCAGCGCTCAAAATGACCTTTCTGGTGTCATTAATCAGAAATAGGGTTGAAGATGGTTAAGTTGAGTTAATATGTGGATGTAGCAGGGCGTCTTCTATTCTGTCCTTGTCTTCTTAAGATACTAATTCAGGATTTTAAGATACTAACTACGTCATTATTTGGAGATACCAACCTCTGTTTTGAGATACTCCTGTAATTCATTATTATTTTTATTTATTTATTTATTTAATTCATTATTTTTAAGATAACGCATTAATTCAAGACACTAACTCATTATTTGGAGATGAAATTCAGTATTTTAAGATTATAACTCATTATTTTTAGATACTAAGTCACTAATTTAAGATACTTCTTCATAATTGTAAGGTACTACTTCATAGTTTAGACACCAAATCATTATTTTGCCATACTACATTATTATTTTACAATAATGGTTCATTAATTTGAGACATTAACCCAATACTTTGAATTAAAGTTTGTATTCTAAAATTATAACTCAGATACAAAGTTATTGTTTTAAGATATTCATTTCATATTTTGAGACACTGAGCCAATTCTTTGAGGTATTTAGTCATTATTTTGGCGATTGAGAGATATTAAGTTAATATTTTGAGACAGTCATTATTTTAAGAATCTAACACATTATTTGGAGAACCTCATTCATTATTTTTACACATTATTTTGAGACACTAAGTCCTTTATTTTAGATATTAACTCAGTATTTTAAGATACTAACCCTTTATTCTGAGATATCAAATAATTATTTTAAAACATTGAGTCATTACTGTGATATGACGGATCTTTATTCTATTTCCTCTAGAGTGGCAGAGATGGTCGTCCATAATATTTACATTAAAATTAAGAAGTTTGCCTTCGATGAGAATATGTGCTTCATGTATCATCAACACTTTAGAACTTCATGCACATTTTAATGTTTACTTGTAGAAAAAGACAAATGGAACAACTACAGGTATGTTATTGTTTTTCTATGTTCGTCTGAGAGAAACAGATCAACAGCGAGTCAAGTGTTGGAGTCAGCTGCACAAATAAACCTCCCAGATTGAGCCAGACCAGGAGACAGACTACAGGTCACTAAGAGGCCACACTATCTTGGAAAAGGTTGGAATTCTGTCATTATCTGGACTTATTTGGTTGGGTGGGAGTGGGGGAGAGAAAACAGCTGACTGTTACTTGACTTGAATGAACAGGTGATGTTCAGCTTTTCAGAATGATCATCAATCCAAGAAAAATAATGACTGAAATATTAATGTACACCCTCATCAGTAACACCTGCTGTGGACCACAAGTATGAATAATTTAACACTCACCACAAAAGGGGGTGTATTTATGGAACGGTTTATCTTTTACACATGGATGCATCACAATAAGTCGTTACATGTGCTTTGTCATTTTGAAGGTGTTCACATAATCGAGGACTTTTTCATTTATTTCTGGAGTGTTAAATAAACTCTGCAGGTATAAATCAATGCATTATCAGTCTATGATCAATTTAGTGAAAATGTTGAATATTACAAAGATGCAACACTTAAAATTCAGTGTATTGGAAAAAAGGCATATGTAGATTCTAAATTTTAGTTTTATATGTTTCTATTTAAGTTATAAACTGAAGAACGTTTAGTAAGTTTGACACTAATCAGTCATGTTATACACTTTGCACGTGCTGCTCTAAAATTCCAGTATTTATGTAGGATTTTTCAGCTTCATTTACAAATTTCAAATATTTGTTATGCACGACCTCAAAAACATATTAAATGTGTTTGTTACATTATGAGGGCAGATGGTAATGCCTTGGCTCCATCGCTGATAATAAGCTTAAACTAAATAATGGGCCTGTACTGTCAGAGTGCCAGTAACGCCTGGACTTCCTTAGGAAGATGAGGAAACTCCAGGTCCAGGCGTCACTTTTACAGGCATTCTATAAATAGTTTGTAGAACTTTTACAGTCCTGCAACAAATACAATATGGCTTTGAGGACTACCCATAATTAACAGGAAATCCCTGGATAGGAACAGTTTTTCCAAATAATGAGTTATAATCTTAAAATAATGAGCTAGTATCCCAAAATACTGATTTGGTGTCTCCAAATAATAAAGTAATACCTTAAAATAATCACTTGGTGTCTAAAAAATAATGAATTTTAATCTTAGAATACTGATTGTTATTTCCAAATAAGGATTTAGTGTCTTAAATAAATGATTTATTATCTTAAAATAATAACTATTTCAAAAACAATGTGTTATGTCAAATGTCCTAAAATAATTGTTTTGTTTGAGTAACTCTTTATCAGAAACAGTCATGTGACCTAAAGTCTGCGCCTCCATCCGTAAAGCAGGTCCTGGTGTCGTTGGTTTGACACCAGGTGGCCGGAGGCGGCGCTGTGGAGCCTCGGGGACCTGGGCTCCGGGTTACCCGCCCCTCAGCAGCGGCAGTCCTCAGTCCAACTGCACCGGCTGATCGGAGAGGAGCTCCGGCCTGAGCGGCTCTGGCTGAAGTTCGGACTGAACTGGACTCATCCGGACTGAGATGCGCCTGCGGTGCGCGCACGCTCTGTGGGCGGCTCTGCTCTGGGCTCTGGACCCGGGTCTGGTTCTGTGCTTCAACCTGGACACCGCTCATGTCATCAGAAAAGAGGGAGATCCGGGCAGTCTGTTCGGGTTTTCTCTGGCCATGCACCGGCAGCTCAACCCGGATAAAAGAATGTAAGTGATGCTTCAGTCATGTTGTGTTCTGGAGGCGGAGCTCATCCATTACGCACCTGAACAGCAGGTTCATCTCAGCCACATCTGAACTTTATCAACCTGATTGATCCCCTTAGACTCACTGAGGCACAGGATGTCAGGCATTTTAACAACCTGCTGTAGAAACAGTTTACTGAAGCCTCTTAAGTCTTTGTGGTTCTTGTGATGCGTTGAATGTCCGCAGGACAACTAGAGACCTGACAATGGACAGATTTGTCATGCAAATGAATCAGTGAGGTCAAACTGAGGCAGAGCTGAGGGGACATGTGCGATGGCCAAACTCCTGCTCTAACATCTAACTGATCAAATGTAGAAGTAAAACTAGACTGATTACAAAATGATAAATCAGTCTGTAGTGAAAATGAATGAGGGCTGATGGGATCTGCACTGTTTTCCTCATGCAATGCTGTTGTGGTTTGATGTATTAAAACCTACTTGTGTATTTGATGATTATTGTAAACTTTAATTCATAGGATGTATGTTACAGCTGGTTCCTAATGGTAATCTATGGTAGGCTTATTGAGCCTTTTATGGTATTCAACCAGTACAACTAACTGTAACCCTTCTTTTTTTTTTTTTAAATGTAACCTTTATTTAACCAGGAAAATCCCATTGAGATGAAGAACCTCTTTTTCAAAGTGGTTCCAGCAACATCGAATACAAAACAAACTTACAAAATGACAAACATGAGACAAATGAAAGGAAAAAAAACTACATTTACTCACAGATTATGAAAAACAAATGCAGGTTGTAGTCGGCCTGCAGAACTCAGTTTGGATTGAAAAGTGTTCAATGTTAGTTTCTAGACTTTCTGCAACATTTTTAGTCACATGCATCAAAGTCTGCAACTAAAGGTTAGGCTATTTTCATTGTTGTTGAAGGTGTTGGTTAGTCTCCACATTAATTTATTAGATGTTTTAGTCTATAAAAAGTCAGAAAATGATTAAAAAGTTGACGCTCAAGTTTTTGGTTTGGCTCACAACTCTTATTAATTTAGTTAAACCCATATAGTTTGATATAATAGTGGACAAGTTATGGTTAATAGGATATGGAAATGTACACAGCTGCCCATAAAGGTGTAATCAAATATTTTTTCCTGTTCTCATGTAATGATAGTGACAATGTGATTTATTCCTGATATTAAAGTGTAACCAGGTCAAAGGTCATTACTGAGGCGTATAAATAGGAATAAAAGGAGAAACCTCATGGACTACAGTGTAGATGAATGTTTGTATTTTCTTCAGTCTACATGAATAAGCAGCAGATTAGTTTTAAAATACTTCTAAATCACTTCCTTCATCACTGAGCCTGATCGTCCTTGCACAAAGTGTCAGCTAATAAGGATAAAGTGAGGAGCGGTGGCGTGTCAAAGCCTGCGACCAGGGTGAGGCTGCCGTAACCAGCCACAGGACCCTACAGCAGCATTCTGACAAAAAAGGAGAAACCCCTGGAGAAATTTCCCAAGATCACCTAGATTAGGTTTAAACTTGTGGAATTTTATCTCCCTGTTGTTTTGGCTACTGCGACAAAAACAGCTCACGATGCAGGGAATGTCTTACATATAGCTTTAACTCCTCCGAACAGCTCCGGAAGAGATGCACTTCTACTTTATCAGGGTGTAAAAAATGTCACGAAAGTTGTATTTGTTGGGCAAACACAGACTGGAAATGTGACACTGGCCTGATTGTTGGTTTTCAGCCAGTAAAAGTAGGAAGAGAGTGAAGATTTGCCCCTTTGACATGTTGAGCAATGAAAAAAAACAAAAAAACACCCCAGTCCTGAAGTCCTGACATAAAAAGAACATCTGTTTATGTGCATACATTGCTGATGTGCGGTAAAAAGCGATATAGTTGCCATAATTTAACAATTTCCAGATTTATTTGTGTCATTTGATAAGTGAGGCTTTAAATTTTGAGATTTTATAGCTGAAATAAGAGATTCACTAATGACCAAAACTGATCACACTACAGTAAAAGGTAACATTCTGTGTCTCCTCATCATTCCTTCAAACACATATTCGTCTTTGTTGCGCTCTGTACGTCTTGTTATTGTAAGTCTGAAATAAACAGTGGCTCTGCTTGGCCATGAAGCTCGGCTCTGAATCCTCTTGTGACCCTGAAATAATCAGAAAACCAAGTCACGTGAAAGTTTAGCTGAACACAGACGAAGGTACCGAAGGGCCTCTATCTAATTAAAGCTGTGAACGCTGAACTCTTCCAACCATCTGCATCAGCTCGTTCCTCTGCAGAACATGTGTTTAGTGATGGTCACTAGCAGGTGTAAAAGTCTGACTAATGCTGCTTTTATGAATCTGTTTCCAGTGAAGAGTTATTACTCATTTAGTGTTAGACTCATTTTTCTCTGCTGTAAACGCCTCTGATCCATTCAAACAAAGAACATTAGATTTTTTTTTTTTTTTTATTCGGATTGCTTTCCACTACTTATGCAGCTCCGTCCATTTGCTCGGCTAATGGTTTCAGTGAAAGCACAACTTGATTTTTATTGTCCACTCGGCTCCTTCCTGGTATTTGTTTGTGTTTTGAGTGGATGAAACAAGGCCGATCTATGTTTCGACACAAGGCTTAACATGACGTCCCATCTCAGAAAGAGGCAGCGGGGTGCCTCTTGCATGAATAATGTGTCGGGGTAATGATGTGGATATAACATCCTCCCATTGAAACCAGAGAAAAAGGCCATTTGACTGGACGTTCAGGGCCATCTGTGCGGATGTAACCTGATAGATTGAACGCATCAGTGAATCATCAGTCAAGACATTCCAGTCCGACTTAACACTGCACTTTGGGTAGTTTACCAATACGTCTTTTTTTAGCCCCAAAGGCACAAATACACAGGTGAAAGTGTTGTTTCAAGCTGTGTCACTCACTTGAAGTTGATTTGCTCTTTGTGAATATTCATGCTACCTTCAGACATGTGTAATTAGACAATCAGAGATCTGCACCAATCAGAATATGTGGGTAAACTGGAATAGTTAGAACAGCTGCAGCAGTTCTTGTTGCTTTGAGTGCACAGCTGTGGGAGCGCTGGAGCACATCTGTTAACAAAGACCAGTGAGATCACTGTGTAAACCCACACCAGTCACTATGCATTCCCATTTACACTGCCGTGAAAGACATGCATGTCGGTAGTGTACCTTCTTTTATCGAATCCCAAGATAGAGCATGAGTTGCCGTTTTAGTCAATTTGATGCCGCTTTAGGTTCAATTCTGACTTTCTGTATGACAGTCACATATAAAAGGTTCTGTTTCATGTATTGTAACTTATACACAGATTTTGTGAAGTATAAGAAGATAAAATGCCGGAATTCGGTCACTTTCTAAACTAAAAAGTGAGTTTTCGGTTTGTGCTGGGTTGGCGTGTTGCATGTAAATGTCAATGTTGGCCCTCGGTTACTTGCTAAATTCTTCAGCTGTCACCGCGCTGAGTAGCTCTGCTGTTGAGGTGCAGGTGTTTTTATTTACCTTTGTCACACTCTTCATGTTGTGGATTTAACAAGATGAGTGTGAATCAGCCCAGCAGGGAGTAATGCAAGAATACATACAACCTGTATTTATCTGACACCACAAAGGCTTTTAAGGGCGAAATAAATGTTATTGTCGCTGCACTTTCCTTCTGAGAAATGCATTTTGGTTTCTTGCGATATCATGAAGTGACTGCATTCATGTTCTTTGTGAATATAGTGATGGAGTGATAATGAGTATTTAATTGAATCTATTTATTTTAGTTGTAATTCTGAGGCTGGACTCCACTCATTTTTCATCTACACAGCAGGTCGTGGTCTTTTTATTTTTGGTCAAAATCATCAAATTTGAGCAAACTTTGCAAATGTTCTCGGTCGTATTTGCATGTCATTGGCCTTTGTTTGAGTCGGTTGTTTGCAGTCTGGTCTTCAGTTTCCATCAGACCTCCTCAGGAGACTCCTTGTTGAGCAAATGAAGAGCCATGTGGGCTGTCCAGTGGATCAATAGGTGGGTTATAGAAGGAGCTGCAGAATCACGGGGAGAAGAATAGGGAGAAGAGGATTTCCTCTCCGCCCTTTGAGAAAATTCCTACACTGTATGTAGGCCGGTGTGCTCTCACATTACAATGCAGCTTCCTTTTGTTATTGTGTAGTGTAGGATTTGTAGTTTTTTTTCCTCAAAGCTCTCTTACATAAAAGACACAATCGGATGTATTTTAAAACCTTACAAATAACTGTAATTTTCTTGGCAGGTAAATGCATTTTGTGTAGCTATGTTTCTCAAAAGTAGAATAAAAATCGAGCACCTGAAAGACAGTAGGAAATGTAATGGGGAAAAATGTTCAAATTTAAGCAAGATTTACTAATAAAAGGTTCAGGGTACGTTATTTTCCTCTAGGAGCAAATGATTGTACAGCCAGAAGTACACACATTACAACAAATAAGAGATACAATACAAATACACAAATCACACACTATTCACTATCCAGGAGCCTGATAGCAGCAGGAATGAAACAGTTCTTGTGCCTGTTTTTCCTGCTACTGTATGTGGCAGAGTGTATCTGCAACCAGATTGAAGCAGCGTGACCACACAGTTCTTTATCTTATTTAATATGAAAAAAAAAAAAAAATCAAAATGAGAAGGCTGTCACCTTTAAAATAACAAAAACTTCTCGTTCCTCTGCTGGGCTCTTACACAAATTGATTTTTTTTTTCATTAGAAACTAAAGAAATGCTAAACGACTTAAATCAGAGGCAATAAAGCTCAGTAATAGTATTGTACTAGTTGAATATAGTGCAATATTCACTGGAGTATCATTTTAAAACAAAGTCAGATATATTTTCTTAAAACGAGATGACTTTTCTAATGAAGTCATTTCTCAGGAGCAGGCTTTCTTACTTTTGTGAAATTCATTTTTTGTTATTCACATTTAAAGTTGTTCCACTTGTATTAGTTGTATTTGGTTTGTACTTGGTTGCAACCTATATTTTGTGCAACACAGTCAGTGGCGTGGCTGTTGCTGTGGTGAGGATGTGCTTTCAATGTCTACAGAAGTGACCGTTTTATTTTTCATGTCTATCCAAAATGTAAGTCAAACATGTCAAGGTGCAAATGACAGAATACTGAAGTCTTTGAGAGCTGAGACTAAGTGACATCAATTATATACGTAGTTATTAAATATTCAGAATGTGCAGCTTTTCCAGGCCCGTCTGTCGTCGTCTTATTTCATTTTCATCGTTCTGAGATTCAACCAGGTCTGTCTACAGTATGTGTTGACTTTCTAGTAAAGACTGCCCGAACCAGCGCAAAAACTTTTAATAGAAATACGAGAGTTTTGTCAAAATTGACGTTTTTCCATTTGGTGAATTTTTATGTGCAAGTTATATTTGCGATATTTGAGGGTCGATGGAAAAAGCGACTATTGAAATACTCTGAAATTCAAAATTCCAACCTGTGTATGTTATTGGACATCATCGTTTCCCTCCTCTTGCCATAAAACATCCGAGCAGCAGTTGCTAAAATGTAAACACAACCAATAAAGTAACTGTTATATATATTAAATGACAACTGATTTTTGAATTTTTTATTTATTTGAATTAGTGTGTTTATTCCGACATTCAGACATTTCAAGCATTGCAGGATATAATGTTTAACCCATAAGAACATAGTGTGACTCTTGTGTGAGTTCCCAAATGAATTTTTCTCTGTATTTAACCTTTCCAAAGTCATTTATCACCATTTATTATAATATTATCCTCTGAATTTTGCTTCTTTTTCTCCAATGAATATCATCTATTTTACTATGTTCAATTGAGTGATAATGTATTTGTTAGTAAAAGCACAGAGTAAATTCAAAGGTTATTATATCAAAACAGAAAACTGAAGAAAAAGTAACTTTTTCAGTCAAATATATCATCAACTGAACATAAACCAAGCGTCTCCATCCACTGTCTTTGATCCGACTCCATGGGTTTTACTGGTGAATCAATGCTGTAGAAGATGACAGTGTTTCCATGGTAACTACGGAGCCTCTGAACCTCCAAATGGGTCATATCTGATGACCATGAAAAGATGAAAAACTACATTTTACAGCAATTATTTACATGTATTGATAGGATTAGAGATTCAATAGGTATTAAACTTTAGATGGTTTCGATCGCCAATGGGTTTTTGGGTCTTTATGGCCAAAAAAACGAAAGAGTCTGAAAAGGAATAGGCTGAAACGTAAGCTTATTTTGCATAACCCTCTATTTTTTCACCAAACAAAATGAGATAAAATAGCTACCAATGCCTTTTGCTTAATAACAATAGCAACAACCAAAAACAGAACAATTCAATAGTGTGAGTAGCGGAAAAATTAACATTCACATTCTTTGCATATTTTCATAACATTTCTTTTAAACATAGTCTTAAACATAAATAATGATGCTGAGAAAATGTTCATTGGGTTAAAACAGGTCACTTTAAACATGAAACTTCTAATGTTATGCATTAAGCTGCATGCTTTTTTAAAAAAAATTATTATATTCACTTATAAAAATAACAGTAAAAGTTGTCGTTCTTTTCTGTATAATTATCCTCCAACGAGTCTGAGGTAGATTTACTTATTTATTTTAGTATTTAGTGATGGATTTAATTCGAATGAAGTTGCAGATGAGACTT